>ML793913.1:378598-389124 GCA_009831015.1 Picea engelmannii
GAAGTGACATAAATGGTATAAATAAACATCATTATACATTCATTTGATACAAGTCGAATTTCAGAGAGAAGAAGAGGTAAAAGAAGGCCGGATTTCAAGGGAGGATGAAGTCTTTTGGAGATGTGTTCTAAGTATCAACAACACATTGGTTTCAACTTATAACGTTATCCATTTTCAGTAAATTCATATGAATTTTGTCTTCCATCATGGAGCACCTTTCGGTCAAACATCCAAATTATCCCAATCATAATATGGCACGCATTCATTTTACTATGTCACATAACACTTTCTCTTTAAAATCTCCAATCTAAAATTTTAACAAACATCATTCAGTCATCGTCGCCTCCTAGCCTTTCTACAACCAAAAAACTTGATAAGGATTGGGATGTGGTTCAAATTTCAGATTTATCCTCCTCTTCACTTTGGTATAAATCAAGTTTTTTGTACTTCCTGCATCAATAATCAAGTTACAACATTTTCCTTTTACTTTGCATATGGTCTTAAACAGTGTTTTTCTTAGTTTAGGTTCTTCTATTAACTTTTGTTATGGTTTAAGTAAAATTCTTCAAAACATTCAGTTCTCAACTTCTTTGTGTGGAAGCACAACCACATATTATCCAACCACTGATTCATCACCTACCATGTTAACCTGCATTCTAGAATAACCTCTTTTACTAAGACCTTACTTTTCTGGGCATTCCAAAGCTTTCTGACGCTCAACTCCACATCTATAACAAGTAATTACAAACTTTCACTTTCCTCTTCTGAATCCTCTACCTCTACTAGCTCCATTTCCTATGGAACTTTGGCTACTTGTCGATTCCTCTTCCTTGCCATTTTCCTTAGCAATGTTTGTTCTGTTTGTTTCTTGTGGACCTCTTGCCCTTAACTTTTTTTGGGTTTTCTTGACAATTTTATCCTCCACCTTTAGGGAAGCTTAGTAAGCTTCAACTAAAATATGAAAATAATGTGTACTCATATCCTCCTAGATTGTATACTTTAGTCCATTCATGTATCTATCCACATGCTAATACTCTAGCTCCTTAATGCATGATTTAAGTGACAACATGAAAAAAAATCTTCAGTGTACTAACTCACATGAGTATATTTATGCCTCAGATTCTGCACTTGTCAACACACATTTTGTCCGTAATACATAGGAAAGAACTTTTCCTTAATCTTTCTCACCATCTTCTTCCAATTCTTTATCTTTTCCCTCTTATCATCAATTCGATCTTTCTGGAAGATGTCCCACCAAATGGAAGCATATCCTTTCAACTTTGTGATAGAAAATTGAACTCGTTTTGGATCATGAACATTCTCATATTCAAAATACGTCTTGAGCTCCCATATATAGTATACAAGAGTTTTATTCTTCAAGATTCCATCATAGCACGAATAATCGACCATCACACTACCTTTGTTACTCAGATAGGATATCAAACACTCTGTTGGGTCTACATCCTCAGTAATTTTTTTAATATCAATCTCGTCTTCAGAGTCAGAATCTATCTCAACATCTCCATATCTTCTATGTTCTAATTCCTTTATTCTTCTCTGTAACTTTTAAAGTTCTTCATTTCTTCCACCTCCACGTGTTTGTCCTCTCATTCTGAGCGTAATTCTTCCAAGTATTTTTTTAGTTCGAAACCTATCTACCATACACAACCTCAATCCATATGCTGATACACCTACTTGTTCTTCAACACTTTGGCTGAAACACCACCAGAATCAGGGTATTCTCTACCCATTACAAGAACACTCACGTAGTAATATAAGACTGTAATTTCTCTGATACCACCTGTTGGAGGAAGGGTCGAACTGAAACACGCAAAGAATTACAACATGAACCCTGCTACAAAATACACAGTGGAAAAACATAGATATATTGTTGTGAAATAATAAGGAAATCAATTGGAAACTTAAGCACCAGAAAACCCACGAAATGCAACAACATTCCTTTATTGATTCATTGCAGAGAACATAATTTACATTACATCTTGCCTAGGCTAAAAGACTATGTTGAATGGTTTCTTGTGTGGAGAAAAACCACTACAAAATCACTCATAGGGTAATGGTATGCATGTGTGGGATCAAACTATGTTTCTCCCTTCCTGCTTTCTTTCCCAACCTGGAATCCTTCTCTCCATTCCTCCTTCCACAGTTCCCCTAATTCATGGTTCAACAACCCCTTCTCCATTGCATCCATTCCTCTTTAAACTCCTCCCTTCACCTCTAAATTGATTCTCCTTCTATTTCCAAGAACGTACAATTACCAAAACCGGCTGGTAGTTCTCCTTCTTCTTGGCGTTAAAAATAGTTCCCTATGATACACAACAAAAGGGTATATGGTGAGCTAGTTAATATAGTTGTGTTTTTAAAAAACAAAAGTCTTATAGAATTTTTACATTTTCCTTACATTTTATGAAAAAAAAATAGTTATAACTAGACTAATAATCAAAATATTTTAGTTAAAAGTCTTTTAATATATATATATATATATATATATATATATATATATATATATATATATATATATATATATATATATATATATATATATATATATTTAAAGTTTTTAACTAAAAATCCTTTGATATTTAAATTTTTTAATTGAATTTTTTTTATTGAATATTACAAAATACAAAATGATTATAAATTATATAACTATGTGAACTCTCAAATGTTTTCTAATCCATGATTTTTTTAAAACTAAATAGGAATAAGTGCATGTTCTTGTGATGAAGATTATGGTGAAGGAGTTGTGGACAATCCAACACTTCAATATCAAGTTGAAGAACCTAAGTCGTTATCACCAATATGTGCAAGAAAAATTGTGGGAACTAAAGAAACAAAGGAGAGAAGCATACCAATCATGTATGAAGACTATGTTATTTTTTCTCAAGTGTTAATTATTGGAGAGCCTCATTATTTTTAAGAAGCTCATAAATATACAATTTGGGTTGATTGTATCAATAAGATGATGTAATAGTTAAAAATGGAAAATAAAACACTTCTTCAAAATTATCTAGTCAATCTAGACATTTTGATTAGTCCACATGCTTCATCACTCTTATAATCTCATTTGACTCTATTTTCTTTATYAGTGGGTTCTAGTTMTTTTCCCAAGGTAATATGATRCAATCCTTTACTTCTTAATACATTCTCCATATGAGATTTCCATGAGAAGTRGTTGGTATTGGTAAGAAAAMTATCACTCAGAGATGTCATATCAAAATATGCAAAAAAASATGAAATTGATGGTCTACATAGAAATATCTTTAAAAAATCTAGGCTATTTAAAAAAAAMACACTCAAAAYGGACTTTRGATGTGAAAGTTATKCCYTTTTGAAAAAAGGCACAAACAATAACCAAGAMGCCACATGGAAAGTAGAAATTGGTCCATGTGATTATTCACCTCCTTCTAATAACCTCACTTTTACAAATAAATTTCTTATTCAAAGTGACCTAGTTTTATAGATTAAACATGGATCACTTTTACAATGAAATAACTTTATAAATGAAAGTTGCATGAAAAATAAATAACTTAAAACGTAACAAAAAGAGACTTGAACTCAAGACCTCTTACTTAATAAAACAACTTTTAAGCAAGTTAGCTAGTGACAAACACATTATATTGTTAAGATGGAGGATTGGGGTTGTTATTGTTTTTGAAACACATTATATTGTTAAGAAGGATGATTGAGGATGTTTTTGTTGTTGTTGAAGATCATCTTGGAGAGCGTGCTCATAAAAAACTATTTTCAAAAAAGAAAACAAAGTATCCTCTCAATGGAAACAAGGGTTAGATCTCGGTTAGATTACTCAGAAAATGCAAGTTTTTTTTATGTTTATAATTTACCAAGATCACATAGAGCACAAAAAAGAGAATATGCAGACATAAAAACCCTTTCCGCTCTGTTTCTAATTTGTCGAGATAACACATAACACATGGAAAATATCATACATAAATAGAAACCCAGAAAAAAAATAAAAAAAAATAAATAATTGGAATATTATCTTTGTAAAAATTTAAAAGGGCATATTCAGGCTTTATACTTGCAGATCCAATTGAAATGGTTGTATCTTGAGAAAAAAACTTTTCGAGTGAAACAAAAGGTGTTCCTAACTGAAATGAGTTCTTTGGATGCAATGGAATAGTCTTATCATCCAAGAAATGTAAGAAAATGACGGAAACTGGAGATGTGGCAATATAGATTCATGATCAAGATCTACAATGGGGGTAAGAATCCAAATGCACTATGATACCATGTTCAACAACACAGGTATTCCAATATAGGATGAATACCTTTAGTAACCACTCACATAGCTAGATCAAAGATCAACACACCGATGTTATTACGTGGTAAAACCATGTGGGGAAACGTCCACATCCCCAACCCACATGGACACTTGGAGAAATTTATTAATGCAAAATAAAATATTACAGAGAGATTTAAAAGAGAGTTTCTCACAATCGATCATTGGTATATGTCCCTCCACTCTCTTTAAATAGAGTTCATGGAAAAATCTAGTGTTAGGATATAGATCAATAGGAGGATAATATGAGTTTTTAGATCCCTCTATGTTGGGAATATATCGTGAGTATTAGATTACCTAACTACAAATGCATATAAATGCATATTAAAGAAACATACTAATAAACACACATTTACCTAACAACGCATTAGATTAACATGGT
This sequence comes from Picea engelmannii, assembly GCA_009831015.1. NCBI lineage: Eukaryota > Viridiplantae > Streptophyta > Pinopsida > Pinales > Pinaceae > Picea > Picea engelmannii. The sequence goes on from ML793913.1 coordinate 383,302, forward strand.
ATTAACTAACTCCTAAGTGTCTAAACATCCTAATAGAGAATAGTTATTAATTCATAGAGGTATTTCTACTAGACAAGGCAGAAAAAAGTTGTACACAAGTTATTGAGAATTTATTACCTTTATAACATATTAAATTTATTACATCATAGTTTGGGAACATACAATTTGTTTTCACACCTAAGGAATTACTGTGAATCATTCAATGGCCTTCCTTAGAGGTTTATTGATGATAAGTATGGGTAATGACTATTTGATGCTAGTTGTGTATTTCTTAAACAAAATGGTCACAATAATTATACTTTGCAAAAATATGGTTTTGATCACATCAAGTGTAGTTGTTCTTTGAGAAATTATAGATGCACTTTTGTCTCCCTTTCTCAATCCTCTTTTAGCACAATAGTAGATTTCTTAGCTACTTTTTGTACCTACTCTAGGAATTTATGGATGACAAAGTGAAGAGAAGTATTACCTTCCATAAAAAAATGAATGGCTGGAATCTAGACGAAGGTAGTAAATTATATCATAGTTCAATTTGAATATATTTTAATCATGAAAATTCAAAGAGATGGAATGTTAATATCTCATATATGTGACATAGTTACAATCATACAATAAATATTGTGACAAGTACTTCACCTTTTGGAAGAGTACCTTAGATTTTGTCCAAGGGTCCATTAGCTATTTTGGGACCTATCCCTTAGACAATGATGGTGAAGACGGTCAACATACATGGACAAGACATTGAAATATGCATTAACAAGTTTGAAAATATTTGCATTACCGAGCATGATCAACATAAAACAGTGTATGGATACATTAAAAATAATACTTTCAATAAAAATAATTAAAAATAAATATGAACATGTATGGTCATTTATCTAGTTGTTATGAACTCAATATACAATAAAGCATGATAAACCTCAATACATGTAGAGTAGGTAAGATATACATGTGGAACATATTCACTAAAAGTATTATTAATGTTGAATTACACAACAATTTCTTAGATATTAAGAAAGGAACTAAACAACCAAAATACAAACCAATATAATAGTCATAATATAATGCATACAATAATCACTATATATCTATCTCTTATATTTACTAATTCTCATTTATTGTCCATGCAAGACCACTTCCAATCTAACCTACTCTTTACATATAGGTATGACTATTCAAATACCAATTGGGGTCATAGAATAGTATCCCCACCCTTTGAAAAACTTTGTCTTTAAATCTTTTTATATAAGTGTTTAAAATATTTGTATATAAGGGTTTTAGATGTAATGAAATCAAGTAAAAATATTTCTTATTATTGTTTTCTCCTTTTTCTAGTGTTGATTATCCATCCATCGATATTTTATTCTTACTTTGCATCCATCCTTGGCACACATCCTTGGATTTTGATGCGATACTTCATTTTCCTTGAATGGTTGTTGGTATTTGAGAATATCATATCTCATAATTATTCCTTGATGTTACATTCGGATTCTATCAAATTCTTTCTTATGGGAAGTGAGGATGGTAGTCTACACTTTCATATTATTCTTCCTTACAAGAACTAAGGATGGTAGAATAAACTTTCATATTTTCTTGGAAATCAACATGTGATTAGGATTTTTGTCTCAATCTTTTATCAATACTCTTATGATATTATATGTCTAGTTGAAACTACAACTACAAATTTTCAATATCAAGTATAGTATCAATACTCTTTTGATTGTATTTTCTTAAAGGACATTTATCAATACTCTTATGTAATATACTACAACTATAAATTGTCAATATTGTAACGAACTGCATTGTTACGACAACCATTCTAGTAACAGGTGCAATTTTTTTTTTTGTTTAAGGTGTGTGCGCGCATGTAGAAGTAGAAACACACTGAACTGGACAACGCCACTCAACAACAAAAAGACTCAACCATGAAGTTCAGCACAAGAAGACTGAAGGCCTCACAAGAAACTGCAACAAATACGACCATAGGGAGAGGTGCACAACGCAAACATTAGCGACAAAAGTAAAACTGACCACCCGCCAGTCCTACCCTGCAAGGTTAGGACCTCCAAGACACATAATCAACGCTCAAGCCCAGGTTCCCATCGATTTTAACTATTTAAGGTCTCAGGGCTGGCGACTATTCTGAGGAGCATGGAGGTGTCTACATCCCACCCGACACAACAGACCAAGCAACCAACTGACCACAATCAAGTATAACATAATTAAGAGGAACAATTGCGCCCCTTACTGAAGGCGCATGACAAGGACTCTGACAACGAGCACCCAAGTTCAACATTAATCAAATAAATCAACAACCCTCATTTACTAACTCCACGTAGTTTTTGTAGGTAAATCTAGGTCATGGCGCCATATATGTTATTAACAAAATCACCATACCAATGTCATGTATTATTAACCATCATTCATTTATCGCATATCCGGACCATGATCTTACCATTACAATACCTCTTATATGATACAACCACCATAATTTTAATAACCTTTTCAAGATAGAAACATTTAATTCCAACATGAGGAGCTCTCAATGCTATGTCATTAAAATCATAAATTTCACGATAATGCAAAATATTATCATATTCACAAGTAACATCATAGTTGGAAATGACACTATATCATCTTAATTAAAATGGCCATCTATAAAATACTAGGATTTTAACATGACAATACTTGTAAAGGCAATATTGGAAGGGACAACTATCACCATTAATAATGACAGTTATTCAAGATAACCCTTAATTACAAATGTTGATATATATAAATAACATCATAAATATAGTAACATCAAATTGAGAATATCAGTATACATCCTAATCAAGATGGCAATCTATAAAAGGTTAAAATTTAAATTATAATAAATACAAAGGGCTATATTGGGGAAATACCCAGCCATTAACCTTAATATTAATGTTGCCAATCATTAGGATAACCATTAATTTAGGGAGTCAATATAGATTACGTCCTAGATATAAGTAACATCATAGTGGAAATTTCAATTAACATCATGCTTAGAAATGGAAATCCATATAAGGTCCATCTCTAAAATGGCAAAAGGACCAGATTTGAATTTGACAATCTAACAATAATAAAAATGACCATACTTATAAATGACAATAATTACCAGGTCAGTATGTAAAATTGCCATCATATAATTAGCTTCATAATTGAAATTTACAGCATAACCTCATACTTGAAAATTACAATCTAACCTCATATTAAACATTGGCAACACATTAACTAACCATATTTAAAATGACACCCCCCCCCCCTTTTTTTTATTTTTTTTATTTCAAAAATGTCCAAAAGCAAAGTTAAAGAGAATGATAATAAAAATATCAAATAACAACATGCCATTAAGGAGGGTTTCTCATTACAAAAAAAATGGTAATTAGTAGTCGATGTGTGACCGGACGAACTAGAATCAAGGGAAGCCGGTTTAAAAGGAAGTAAGGGAGCAAGGTAAGTCTTTTAATTCGAATTGGATAACATGATTATTTTAAGCACAAAGGCTGTTGGAAGGGCCAGAGGGCATGTGCCATGGGTCTCACCATTAATGATGCTCGACTTAGCTGGTTGCTAGTGTTTAGGGGCCGAGGAGGCGATAACATTGTTTGAGGATGGGACCCGCGCAGTTAAGAGGCGCAAGAATAGGTATTGAAGATTAATAAAAACGCAGACCCCTAATGAATAAAAACGAGATGTAATGAGATTTGTAGACCCCCAATAAATAAAAGAAAATGGAATGTGATGCGATTCGCAGACCCCTAATGAATAAAACAGAATGTAAAGATGCACGTTAGGTATAAGAACTGCAGACCATTCGAGCCACATGCACTCGGCTGGCAAACGCAGATCAACGCCCACAGTCACAGAATGAAGGCAACAAACAACCACGAATTTGCGGTCAATTACCCAGTAATATACCCACGAGTTTTCGGAAACAACTCATCAACATACGTATGAATTGGCAGCAGTCAAGGAAACGAAAAGTCATTAATAAAAAAATGCATTAACATTAATCTATTTCAGTTATCATTTTAAAACTGAAAACAAAACATGCGAGGGATTGGGAATTTGGCAGTGGATTACAATTGGAACTGAACTGAATAGACTGCATTTTATTTTGTGTGACACAGGACTCCTTCATTTATAAAATTGTGATATTATATCCTTGCTCTAAAATTTAAGCCTACACAAAAGATTCATGTTGAAATATTTGAATAATAAAAAAAATGCATCAGCATTAATCTATTTCACTTGTCATTTTAAAACTAAAAAGAAAACGTGTGAAAGCTTTAAATTAGAGTAAAAGGAGTCCAGATAAAAGGGATTGGGAATTTGGCGGCTGATTACAATCGGAACTGAACTGAATAGACTGCATTTTCTGTTGTGTGATGCAGGACGGCTCCGTTTATAAAACCGTGATATTATACCCTTGCTCTAAAATTTAAACCTACGCCCAAGATTCATGTTGAAATCCTTGAATAATAAATAACAAATATAAATGCCGACTACATTGATGACAATTTCGGTCCATTCCCAGAATACAAACAATGTCCATCTTAGCTAATTTCCAGTTTGCAAGGATAACTAATGGAGACCCATCTTTCAGAATACAATGGTAGCATACACAGACCATTTCCATAATACCAAATGATTTCCAATTCAAATAATTGCCAAGATGCAAGGATAAATAATGCAGACAAATTCGGCATGCAAATGGGAGCAATTTCAGATCATTCCCCAAATACAACGATGGCAGATTCGGATAATTTCCAGAGTACAATGGTAACTAATACAGACAATTTTCGGCATACAATGACAACAAATTCAGAACATCTATCCCAATAAAAGGTTTCTCGAACACTATCGCAGTAGCATACAAGATGAACCACACCAGTTGAAACAACATCTTACAACAATATAGCATATCGCCTAAGAGAATAACTAGGCAGTCTACTCTACCAGAATAAAATTTCATACCATTGCCTCTCGCTTGCTTCGGAAAACGTCCCGTGCTCCATGTCGCGTCCCATGCTCCGTGCTCCGTGCTGCGTCCCGCTCGCCGACCGTAGAAGGCTCACCGGTACCTCCCAACCAAACACTAGGGGTACTCTGCTTCCCCCTTAGCCCCCCGAGCCGCAAAGGGGCCACACAAGAACCAGAGATAACACTAGCTTCTCAGCTCGCCTCCACGGCTGAGCTACCACTCCAACACAGCTGAAATAGACCCAACTCCTCACAAGAAATCCGTCAAACCACAATTCGGTAGCGTAACGTTACGCTATCCATTCATCCCCTCCTTCCTTCCTTTCCCTTTCTTTTATAGAAAAAATGAGACCCACCTACTTTCCTAAATTATTATTAAATTAATTTTTAATGACAAATATCTAAACATTCTCCATCGTCCAAGTGTCGCTCATCCCTACGGTTCTCCAAAATTAATTTCTTTTTAATAATTAAAAGACTCAATTCCCTCACTCCCCCAAAAATCGCTCCTTAAATTACTCCTAGGATTCCTAGATCCCCTCTCATGCTTTTAATCACTTTCCTAAAATGAAGTTTCTGAAATTTAGTAACTCCTTAAATGAAGATTCATTTTTTCTTTTTACCTTATGTCCCCTACTTTCCAATATTAAGTTTCCTTTATTTCTAGTTTCCTTAATTCCATTTTTATTCCTCTCTTTTATTATTATTTTATTATTATTTAAACCCAAAAGATAAATGCGGATTTTTAATCTTTTCAATATATATATATATATATATATATATATATATATATATATATATATATATATATATATA
>ML793913.1:396004-413765 GCA_009831015.1 Picea engelmannii
ATTTCTATTATTGGGCAGCGAAAAAACGCTTCCTCCGTCTTTTTAGCACTTCATGCCATTGGGCAGAGAGAAGGTGCTTCAGATTGGAAAAAAGAACTTCTCCTTGGTTGAGATAGCTGTATGTTATAAGACAACCTCCCTTAAATGTTGGTGTCAAGTGTTGCACATCAAGTTTATGCGAACATCAAGTTTATGCTCAGCAAAATATCAGTATTGCAAAAGCCATTTAAATATTGGTTTTTTTAGTTTCCTTATATTAAATTTAGTGTTTATTTCAAATTTGTTTATTTACATAAATATTTATATTTTAAATTTTTGGTTTTATATATATATATATATATATATATATATATATATATAACTAATAATATATGTAAAATTTTGAAAATAGTAATATTAAAGAAAAATTAAACTGGATGATAGTGTAATTTTTTGTTAATTATATATATAACAATATATGTAAAATTTTGAAAATAGTAATAGAAAAACTAAATTAGATAGTTATATGTCTGGAATATGGTAAATAGAACATAAATATGTCTTACCATAATATGTGTTTTTAGAATGTTAATAAAAGATATAAGATTGTAACACATTAAAATAGACTTCAAAAACATTAAAATATTTGAGTGGGGACATTTCAAAGACATTAAAATATTTGTTTGTCAGTGAGAACTTAAATAAGATTTGAAAAAAATAAAAAATTATTAAAATGAATCTATGATTACTTATCAATAATAAAATTGACATTAAAAAATAGATGATATCATTTAGTTATCTTTATTTTATTACATTGAATGATTTATCAAGGTATTATTAAGTTTTTAGAATAAATTTTGGATTCAGAGAAAAGTATCAAAGTTTGAAGATTTAAAAATTGTTGCTTAGATAAAATATAGTGAATTGGAAAAAGTATAGAGTTTTATTATTATAATAAATTTCATTTTCTTAACAAAATAAAATTTAAAATGTCATGTTTATTTATATTATAAGTTTATTATATTGAAAATGAAAATTTCTAATAATTTTTTTCTCTTCATTATTAATTTTCCATATAAATTATTTTACAATATTTAAATTGTTTTAAAACGTTTAATGAATAAATTAATGGTGAGAAAGTTTACTTTTAACATGAGAAGTATCATGAGAACTAAGGTTATGGTGTTATATATGTCAAAATGTTTGAAGATTTGACAAAACAAATGGATAAGGTAATGTATATTCTTATATTCCAAGAATATATATATATATTTTTATCTATCTATCTATCTATCTATCTATATATATGTATATATATATATATATATAGATAGATAGATAGATAGATAGAAAGATATATTGATTTCTTATAACCATACAATTTAAGGTTGTAAATATATGACGTTTAATCAAAGATATAAAAGGTAGTTATAGTGTTAAAGTTTTTTTTTTGTTTTCTAGTGTGTCTATAGCATGTGATTTAAGAAATCAAAACCCACGGTAATCTAAACTAGTTTTGAACCTTATTTTCCTTACAAAAAGAAAGGCTATAAATTCAATCATCCTAGTGGGATTTAACAATTCTAATGTTAAAATCGAAAGTGTGAGAGAAAGATGATTATACAAACTTCTCATTTTTAGCACTTAAGGTGTGGAAAACTAAAATTTAAAGATCTCACTTAATGTTACCATCCCAAAAAATGTTGAAGCTTCCATTATTAAAGAATTTGTTTTGGGCCAATGAGGCCACCTAGGGGAGCGCCCACCTCGAGCGCACAAGTCAATCACCTAGGTGCAACACTTCTTCAACTTTTCATGATGAATTAAATATATGAAAAATAAATGGTTCCCTCGGTATATAAGGTGAACCAAGACTAAAATAAAGAATTCTTACATTTTCTTCTTAAGCTATGTGTCTTGGCTGTTTTATTTTATGATTTTGCAATTTACATTCACGACAATTTCATTTTGAGGTTTTTTGAAGAATAACCAGTGCACCTCCCTTCATAGTTGTCTTCTGGTGACTCTGTTTGCCATGCTTCCACTTTTGAGAGAAAGCTTATCCCATTATCTAGCCACTCTCTTAGGGAGAAAATCGTTTCCTACTAGTTTTTCGAGGCAGAAGGGAGGGCGCACCTACTAGGGTTTGTGCCCTTGCTGGTTTCTTCTTTGCTGGGATGAAGTGAGTGTGCCCTCTTCCATGGTTGCATTGTCTTTCTCCCACTGATTTTCGGAGATGATTCTGAGATCATCAAAGCCTCTTGGCCACTCTCAGATCATCCTGGTTTGTATCCCCATTGTTTGGTCACCCAAAACCAATTGTGTGCCCCTGTTCAGATTTGCGCCCCTGAGGAGAGTTTGGTCAGAAGTCGGACTATGGATTGCATGGTTACCTTCTCTTGTAGATCACCTTCTTAGGTAGATAATGTGTCCAATGCATGCAGGAGGTGCATTGTAAAAATAGCATAAAACCTAGAGAAAATTGACTAAACTTGGAGGTAATATATATGTAGTGTTGGAGTAATTAACTCCTACTTTTATTTTGTTTACTGTGAGATTCTATTATTGAGGAGGTTGTTAGATCTAGTTGGTTGTGAGAGATTTTCTAGAACTATTAGATCTATTGGATCATGTTGTCATTGATGCCAATGGTTTGATTATTAGGGAGATTGTTGGATCATATGTAAATGGTTTGGTTTGAATGATGTCATTGATTGATGTCAAGTAATTGATTGATATTATGCCCTTGATGAGAATGATACATGTCCAAGTGGAAACCAATCGATAAACATGGATCATTGTTATGATGCATTGATGAAGATGGATCAATGAGTTGTCATTGATACATGATGCATAGTTGTTATATATGATGCGGTGGTGAATTGATGAAAAGATGAATCATTATTGTCTTATCATAGTTGATAAGGTGCACAAATGGATGAAATCCAAAGTGGTACCCTTATGGTGAAATACCTCACGGGAATATGCTTTATGGAATGAGTTATCCTAGAAGAATGGTTGGAAGACCCATGTTTGTATGTGGAATAATGAGATGAAGATCAATGAAGTTGTTGGTGAAACTATCCTAGATGGATAGTGTTATTCATGTCATTTCCGGTGGTATGTGGAATGTCACATAACTCCTCACAGTTTGAGAGTTATGGCCTTATGAAGTTGGAGGACCCCCATATGAAGGCTTGAAGCCCCAAAAGGTCAAAGAAGTAAAAGTGCTTGAAAAGAAGATATCATTTTTTAAATGACAAAGTAAAGTGACAAAATCAAGATGGATTATTTAAATGATAAAGTAAAGTGACAAAATCAAGAAGGAATATTTAAATGATAAAGTATTGGAGAACTTTCTATTCATGGAAAGTGGTTAACCCTAAAATAAGAAAAATAGGTTAAGTGACCTAGAAATGGGTTAAGTGACCTAGAAGATGAAAGTATAAATAAGAATCTAGGATCTCTTGTAAAATGCATATTTGGTGAGAATCCTTTATGGATCAATGGAGAGATTCTTGCTAATATCTTTTGGAGTATTGATGGAGAGCATCTTGTGAGAGAATCTTACTGGTGTGGATCTCTTGAGCATGATTGAAGATCTATTCCGAGGAGGAGAGCGAGAGGAGGATCTCATGGACACATTAAAGTTTCGACAATGTCAGAGATCTTGACGGAAAAAGTCTCAGAGTCATAGAAAACCCTATTTTCTAATCCCATGTGGGTTGTTTGTGTATAGGGTGTGTGTACATGCGTGTTGGATGTGTATAGGGTGAGTGTACACGTGGCTTGACTTTGTACAAGGAGCATGGACTGAATATAATCATGAAGATTTGTGTTTGAGCTGGTGCCAAGCTCTTGGATGATGAGGCAGGTTCCAAATCTGCATTCTATGGCCTTAGATCTATCACTAAGACACTTGTATGGTTACATTATTTTCTTGATACATGCTATAGTTTGATATGTTGTAAATTCTTAGGGAATTCTTGGTATGGATTCTATGATGTGGCTCAGTTTGGTTCATATGGTAGATGGAGTGAGAAACACTATTGTGATTCAGTAGTGATATGATTGCTATGGTATAATAGCTATTTATACATGATTTAGATAGCATTCATATTGATTTGATGTGGAGCATGAGCAAGGTATTGGAGAGCTTGGATGTGTTGTGACTGGTTGTGGGTCAGTTTGGACAGTTGAAGACAGAAGGGTTCTAAGAATATGAAGAAAAGAAGAACCCTAGTTTCTTAGAAGCGATCGCTTGTTGCATTATACACTGGTCGCATTCACATGTGGGTTGTAGTGAGCCAGGGTGCATTCACACGTGGGTTGCACTACTGACAGGTCACGTACCTGTTGACAGATTGATATCTGTTGAGGATTGTTGCCTCATCTCAGTTGGTGCTGAGGATGTAAGCTCATTCTTGCATATAGATCTTGTGCTCTTGTAGAGTTGTACTCTATTCAGTTGTTGCTGATAAACCCCAAGGATTGTAGTCCGTAATAAAAAGAAAATTGTACATACATATTGTGTTCTTTGTATTCATTGTGGTGATGACTTGTTGATGATATATTGCTGATATATGTTACTAATATGTGCTCACATCTAAATGTTTATAAATGAAAGCAATGGGTAATGAATAAATGTTTAATGCTAATTAATGAGTTTTTGTGAAAGAAGGAAGTTTTGGGAAAAAGAGACCCACACTCATTCACCCCCCCTCTAAGTGTGGTAGGTGTATCCAACAATTGGTATAAGAGCAGGCCTTCACTACAAGCCTTAACAAGCTTGAAGGAGATCCATAGACACACAAATGGATGATGAAGTTCCAATCCTTGATGAGGAAAACTATTTTTCTTGGAGAATAGAGATGAGAGTGTATTTCAAGACAATGGGAGCAGCTATTTGGAAGGCAACCATTGGTGGATATGTTCCGTTGAAGAAAAAGTCAAAGTTTGCAGCTCAAAGGGGAGGAAAGAAGAATGATTCATTGTCTCTTAAGACCATTCTTAGTGGACTCTCAAGCCCTATCAAAGAGAACATGGGACAATGCACTTCTGCCAACAATCTATGGATAAAGCTATAGGAGACATATCAAAGCAAGGAAGAGAAAGAAGAAATTGAAGACCACTCCATCAAGATCATCAAAATCTCTTAAATGCATTATATCTAAATGTGACTTTGAAAACATTTCAAGTGAAGATAAAGAATCAAGTGATGATAGCACAAAGGAAGATCTTGAAGACATTTCAAATGAAGGAAAAGAAGTATGTGTTGATGTTGGGAAAAAGGAAGATCATGAGGATATTTCAAATGAAGGTAAAGAACACTCTAAAGCCCTTGAATGCAATGATGATGATGATGAATTTTTCTCTACAAGTGAAGAAGAAGATGTAGATATAGTTTGTATAAAGTTTGATGGTATTTATCCCATGAAAATAATAGAAGAAAATCTATTAAAACTTCAAAAGGAAATTCAAGACAGTTTATATATGTACAGGAGTGATCATTTTTATACACACTATAACTATGTTTCGGATAACACTAAGAATTTTCTTAGGAGGAGTCAAAGGCACATCTTGAAGTTAAAGGTAATTCTCAAAGAACAAGAAGAGAGTTCTAAATTAGAAGAAAAGGAAGAAGAGATCACAAGACTAATTCTTGCACAAATTCTTTTTGGAATAGCTCAAATTCTCGCTGAAAAAAGCAATGGGTCTTCCTTCTTGACTTAGAACTGCTCCAATTGTTGTTCCACTAGCATCACAATCAACCTGTAACATTGTTAAAATATGGCAATGTTAATATTGGTTGCGTTGTTAACTTTTCTTCAATTCTTCAAATGACTTCTTTGCTTCTATAGTCCACTAGAACACTCTTTTCTTCATACATTCTGTAAGAGGTGCACATATTTGGCTAAATCTCCTAATGAATTTTTGGTATAAGCCTACCAATCCATGGAAGATCCTCACATCAAATGTCCATCTTGGTGTCGGCTAGTCAATAATAGCCTTCACTTTCTCAGGATCCATTTTAAGTCCTTCTTTTGAAATCATTAAACCCAGGTACACCAATTCTCGCTGCATGAATATACACTTCTTCAGGTTTATTAATATTTTCTCTTCCTTCAAGCATTGTAGTGATACCCTCACATGCTCAATATGATTTATTCTACTCTTTCTAAAAATCAGTATATCATCCAAATACACAACAATGAACTTACCCAAAAATGGTTTCAATACTTTATTCATCAATCTCATGAATGTGTTGGGTGCATTAGTTAACCCGTACAACATTACTAACCATTAAAACAATCCATATTTCTTCTTGAATGCAATATTCCATTTGTCACCTTATCTGATTCGAATTTGTTGATAACCACTCTTCAAATTATTTTTTCTAAAATATTTTGAACCACTCAGATAATCCTTAAGGTCATCCATTCTGGGAAATGGAAACCGATACTTGATAGTGATATTGTTTGTAGCATGTGAATGATTATAGATTCGCCATTCCCCTTTCTTCTTAGGTGTCAATATTGTTGGTACTATGCAAGGGCTCAAGCTCTCTTGAATCAATCCTCAATCAAACAATTCCTTCATTTTTCGATTCACTTCTTTACTCTTTTATGGAATCATTCTATAAGCCACTTTATTTGGAAAATTCGATCATGCGAACATATCGATATGGTGTGATATACTACAAAAATGAGGTAACCCTGTGGATAATTCCTCTGCAACAATTTGTTTTAAACATTCCATCATGCATTATATGTATGCTAGTACATAACTCCCTATTTCATCCTCTTGAACCATCTTTGCCACTACAGCCAAACAATACACATTCTATTCTTCTTTTCCACGAAGTCCTTTGATGAACACAACATAATGTCGTTGTTACTGCTACTCATGTCCTTGTTGCAACTATTTTGGTTACTCCTACCATCTTCACGCATTGGTTTCAACTTATAACGTTTTCCATTTTGAGTAAATTCATATGAATTTTATCTTCCATAATGGAAAAACTTTTGTTCAAACATCCACAGTATCCCAATCTGAATATGGCATGCATCCATTTTTACTACGTCTCATAACACTTCCTCTTCAAAATCTCCAATCTGAAATTTTAACAAACATCATTTAGTCACCGTCCCCTGCTGGCCTTTCTGCAAATGAAAAACTTTATAAGGATTGGGATTTGTTTCAAATTTCAGATTTATCTTCCTCTTCACTTTGGTATAAATCAAGTTTTTTGTACTTCCTCCATCAATAATCAAGTTACAACATTTTCCTTTGACTTTGCATATGGTCTTAAACACTCTTTTTCTCGATTCAGGTTCTTCTATTAACTTTTGTTTTGGTTTAAGTAAAATTCTTTGAAACATTCAGTTCTCCACCTTTTTTTTGTGGAAGCACAACCACATCTTATCCAACCACTTATTCGTCACCTATCATGGTAACCTACATTCTAGAATCACCTCTTTTAATAAGACCTAACTTTCCTAGGCATTACAAGGCTTTGTGATGTTCAACTCCACATCTATAACAAGTAATTACAAACTTTCCCTTTCCTCTTATGAATCCTCTACCTCTACTAGCTCCATTTCCTATGGAACTTTGGCTACTTATCGATTCCTCTTCCTTTCCATTTCCTTAGAAATGTTTGTTATGCCTATTCCTTATGGACCTCTTCCCCTTAACTTTTGTTGGTTTTTCTTGTCAAATTTCTCCTCCACCTTCATGGAAACTTGGTAAGCTTCAACTAAAGTACGAAAATAATGCGTACTCATCTCATCCTAGATTGTATACTTTATTCCATTCATGTATCTATCCACACATTGATACTCTGGCTCCTTATCCCTGATTTAAGTGACAACCTGAAAAAATCCTTTAGTGTACTAATGCACATGAGTATATTTTTTCCTCAGATTCTTCACTTGTCTACAAACATTCTGTTGGTAATACACAGGAAAGAAATTTTCCCTAATATTTGACGCAACCCTCCTCAACCTGCAGGTTGGAAGGTCCATGTACATAGGATATTTTCCTTTATGCTGGCCCAAAGAGATTTTGGCAAATGCTCTTCTATTTCCCTTTCAAGAAATATGCACCCACAACTGACTTCGAGAAATTCCCCCTTATACTTTGGGAGGTCGGAATTCGTACCTTTGTGAATCCAGTGGTCAAGCGCCTTGTCTCTCAATCTCCGAAAACCTAAAACAGTCAACGCTTGACCTTTCCTCTTCCTCTTTCGGATTTCTCCTTATCGCAATTTTGGCAGTTGCGATGTCAAGCTAATCATTCTCGCGATTCCCAAAACCCAATTTATCGAAACTCCAATGCCCTCGCAAGCTTTGACCTTTGAATGGCCTCTCACTCTGTCGAGACTTCGAACTTCATGATATCGCGAATCCTAATGCAAAGAATTTGGGACTTATCCCCAAGAAACCCAGAAATGGTCAATGGAGTTTGACTCCATGTTGATAGTGCGCCACCTATCCAACCTATAGGTTCTGGGGGCCACACAGTCCTTTCAGCCTTCGGGACTTTGTGTTTCATGATTTCGTGAGTCCTTTTGCCAAAATTATGGGACTTCCACTCGCGAAAACCTGAAATAGAAGTTCATGGGTAAATCCAATGGCTCATGTGGCTTGGATCTACGACTCTACTCCTCCTGAGCTTAGAACCTTTTGGAATACTTGTCGTAACTCCCCTGCTCTTTCATGAGATCTAATGGCTCATGGGACTTCGCAAATTCTCCTCAGAGAATTTCGACTGTCCGCTCTTCCCTTGAGAACTTCTACACAAACTAAAAAAAGTATCTCTCACTCTTCAGAACTTATCCTTCTGCGGTCGACGTCGCTACGCCTTCCTTCAAGTTTTCCAGGTACTCAGCCTCTTTCCTTCCTTTGACCCCTTTGAAGGTTCAAATCCTTCTGAGCTCCCCATGACTTCGAGTCTTTCAAAAAACTCCTGCTCGCACTCCTTGCGACAGACCTTCAAACACCTTCAAGTTTTGAACTCCCTTTGACTCTGCGCACTCCTGCAACAACAGTCTCTCAACCAATCATCCAGGTCACCAAACCTGAAACTATACTCGGCATGCGCACACCTTGCACGGCTCCTGTGCCCAACTGCACTTATGAGGGAATGAGAACAAATCTATCTCTCCTGAGCTTTCAGAGACAAACCTCTGAACAGTTTATCGTTGCACTCCTTGCGGACAATTTAACTGCACTCCTTGCAAGAATTCTTGCTCAGATAGAGAAACAATTGAAACTCATTTCCCTTAATCTCTCTCAGATTTCAAACCTTCAACAAGAAATCATTCATACATAGCATAAAAGAAATTGCATGACAGAAAGAGTAAAACATTCATGAGCATAACATTCAAAGTGCATACACAGAGAATATATGAACACCATGAGTCTGAATCAAAGCCTTCTTATATTAATTCAAAACTTTTGTACATGGAGTTCAGCTACACAACTCTCTGCTTCTCCTCTTCTATGCTCTATGCTCACTTCTATTGGCTAATCTCCCTCTGTGTTACAATTACATAATGAGGGTTTCTATATCACGTTTCCCTCTCTCATTCTAAACCATCAAATCTAGAATTAAATTCTATCTACTTGCATTAACTACCATAAATGCCTTCTACCTCCTAAGGATGAGAGCGAATTTTTCAAGGTCCGTTTACATTTTACAAGTGTGCCTCCACTTGGTGGCCTCATTAATTACTTTAATACATTTTCAAAATTTGTTCTCGGCGCTTTTCTAGTTGTCCTTTATCTCCGCACTGGCTCGCTTGAGATGCTCTTGCATCATACTCCCTGGCTTGAATATTTTCATGGGCTCCTATCCATGAGCTCGTTTACGGTGTGTCCATGCCTTTGGATCTCTTCTTCATTCTCCCAGTTGGCATCTTCAACTGGATGGCCTTTCCACTTGACCAAATATTCAAAGTATAGCTTCCGGCTAGTCTTCTTTCTCACTCTTTTGTCCAGTATGCGCTCCATCTATGTCTTTTCTACAACTGGCATCTACTTTGTCCACTGGACTTCTGGTTGTTCATTTCATATCCCTGTTTCCTCATCTTTATATGGGTACAAATCCGATATATTGAATATCGGAAAAATTTTGATCCCATCAGGTAATTCAATCTCATAAGCATTTGCTCCAAATTTCTTCAAGACCTTACATGGTCTGATCTTCTTCATCTTCAGTTTATTATATGTCCCCTTCGGGAACCTTTCCTTTCTTAAATGTGCCAGAATCAAATCACCAACCTCAAATTGAATTTGTCTCTTGTGTTGATTTACTCTCTGCTTATATTTCTGGCTCGAATTCTGCAATCGCTCCTTCACCTGGTTGTGAAGTTCCTTCATCGCTTCTGCGAAATCTTCTGCACTAGCGCTCCTAATTGATGTTTGTTCTAAATCCATCAAATCAGAAATTCCTCTTGGCTGCATGCCAAAGACAAAATTTAATGGACTCTACCCTATGCTTCTATTAACTGAGTCATTATAAACAAACTCCACCTGTGGTAATATGTTGTCCCACTGCCTATGGTGTTCTATCACCAGGCTTCTCAGCAAGTCTCCTAGACTTATGTTCACCACTTCTGTCTATCCATCCATATGAGGATGATAAGATGAACTAAATGACAAGTTAGTTCCCATCTTCTTCCATAAGGTCCTCCAAAATTGTCCTATGAACTTAGTGTCTCGATCCAAAACTATGCTCCTTGGTAAGCTGTGAAGTCGAACGAATTTTTTGAAAAGCAAATTTACAATGTGAGTTGCGTCACTAGTCTTCTGACATGGAATGAAGTGTTCTATCTTGGAAAATCTATCCACCACCACAAATATTGAGTCAAAACCTCTTTGTATTCTTGGAAACCCCAATATGAAATCCATACTGATTGCATCCCACAGCCTCTCAGGTATGGGAAATGGTTGATAAAACCCTGCATTCTGCTTCCTTCCCTTTGAATGATGGAAAATTATGCATATTTCCATAAACCTCTTGACGTCTACTCGCATTCCCAGCCAAAAATATGACTCATTCAATTTTGCGAACATCTTGTCATGACCAAAGTGTCCTGCTAATCCTCCACTATGTTTCTCCTTCAGAAAATTCTCCCTCATGGAGTATTTTGGAATACAAAGTTGATTACCTTTAAACAATAGTCCTTCCTAGATCATGTATTCTGTCCATTGGCTTCTATCTCTAAGAATTAGATTCTCAGCTGCTTCATACGCCTCCTTAAAATCTAAGTCATCCCTGTAATAACCTAATGTTTTGAATTTGAACTCATACAATACTAAACACTTCCTGCTCAAAGCATCAACAACTTTGTTAGCAGTACCAGAAATATGTTTAATCACAAAAGTGAAATTTTGCATATATTCAACCCATTTAACATGTCTTTGATTCAACTTTTCCTGTTGAGTCACAAATTGTAATGCATGATTGTCACTATACAAGACAAACTCTTTCGGGATCAAATAATGTCTCCATTTCTTCAATGCTTGTATAATAGCATAAAACTCCTTATCATAAGTGGAGTATTTCACTTTTGCTTCATTCAACTTCTCACTGAAGTATGCTATCGGCCTGTCCTCTTGACTCAAGACTTCCCCTATTGCAAATCCACTTGCATCGCATTTCACTTGAAATGTCTTTTGGAAATCCGGCAACACAAGAATTGGTTGTTCCGTAATCTTCATCTTCAATAGATTAAAACTCTTCTCAGCTTATTCTGTCCAGTGGAAAGATTTGTGTCTTTTCTTCACTGTGTCCATCATTGGTGCACTAATTCCATTAAAATTCCTGATGAATTTTCGTTAGAAACTAGCCAATCCATGAAAACTTCTGACCTCAAATATATTCTTCGGTGATGGCCAATTCTTGATTACCTCCACATTATCTGGATCCATCCTCAACTCATCTGCATAAATAACAAATCCCAAATAAATGAGCTTTGTCTTCATGAATGAGGATTTCTTCATGTTTATCAACAACTTCTCCTGCTGTAATTTTTCCATCACTATAGCCAAATGTTTCAGATGCTCTACCACTGTTTCACTGAAAACCAGTATTTCATCCAGATATACGATAACAAATTTTCCAATGAACTCCCTCAGGACTTCATTCATCAACCTCATGAAGGTACTCAGAGCATTTGTTAAGACAAACTGCATAACAATCCATTCATATAAATCTTCATTGGTTTTGAATGTTGATTTCCATTCATCACCTTCTCTCATGCGGATTTGATGATAACCGCTTTTCAAATCAATTTTTGAAAAGAATTTTGCTCCACTCAAGCAATCCATCAGATATTCCATCCTTGGCAATGGGAATCTATACCTGATGGTTATCTTGTTAATCACCCTCGAGTCAGTACACATCCTCCAACCTCCATCTTTCTTCGGACTGAGTACTGACGAAACAAAACACGGACTCAAGCTTTCCCTGACCAAACCTTTGTCCAATAAATCCTAGACTTGTCTTTTGAGCTCTTCATTCTCCTGCGGTGTCAAGCTATACGCGGCTTTGTTTGGAAAACTGGCTCCTGGTATGAGATCAATATGATAAATCACACTTCTAATCGTTGGCAATGAACGAGGTAGTTCATCCACTACTATGTCAACGAACTCTTCAAATAGTTCTTGAACTTCTTCTGGTAAATTGTCCACTCTTGTGCTGGTCAAAACAATCTTCGATTTCCTGACCACAACGAATTGTGGATCCTCCTTTTTCTTCACCTCTGTAAGAAGTTCCTTCCCACTCATGAGAAGTACAGTGTTTCTTACTTCCAGTTTCACCTCCTTATCCTTAATTGGAAGCAACATGTGAGTCCTCCCATTCTTTTCCAGGGTGTATGTGTTCATTCTCCCATCATGAATCACATTCCTGTCATTTTGCCATGGTCTACCCAGCAATAGATGACAAACATCCATGGGAATAACATCACAGAGTATCTTATCATTATATCCTCCTATCTTAAATTCAACTAAACATTGTTTAGTGGCAGTTACATAATGTCCTTTTTGTAGCCACGAAACTCTGTATGGGCTTGGATGATCAATCGTCTCCAGCTCCAACTTTTCTACCATCTCTGTAGAAACAAGATTATTTTTGCTACCACTGTCCATAATGACCTTGCATACCCTGTCCTTGGTTTTGCAAGAAGTCCGGAAAAGTCTATTTCTTTGGACTGAACTCTCCACCTCCTTCTCTTGTGTCAAAAGATATTTTCGCATCATCAACGATCTTCCACCTTCAGCATCTTATGCCTCAACATCTTGCCTCTGTGCTTCGGTGATGTGAGTTTCTCCTCCTTCTTTCTTTTTGTCTGGACACTCGTAAGACTTGTGCCCATTCTTTCCACATGTGAAGCATGTTATTACTCCACCTCTTCCTCTTCCTCTACCTCTGGTATGAGGAAAAATATTATTATCAGCATAATCTCCTCTCTGTTCAATATGCTACCCTCTCTATTCAGCATATTGCCCTCGCTGTGAGCTTCCACCTCTCTTAGTTCGAGTCTGAGGTTTCTTCCAGTCCTCCTTGGGCTTCTGATATTTATCCTGGGCCAACTGATTTGTCTTTGGGCTGACTTCTTCCTTGGCCTCTTTGACCCTGTTTTCATCTCAGCTTCTCTTCAGCTTTTAGAGCCATTTGATAAGCATCTTCCACCGTTCGGATGGTTATCATGCTCATCTCATCATAAAAGTCATATCTCANCCGATGACCTGGCTTGATGTTCAGTCTATAGAATTCTTCAGTGTATTCTTTCACTGTCATCAACTTCTGTCTCAGGTTCTGCATTCTCCTGAACAGAGTAATTTGATAATCTCTGGGGATGAATTTCGCCTTCATCTTTGCGATCATTATGTCCCTGCTTTTGATCTTCTGCGTTCCTTTGCATCGTCTGTCAGCTTGTAGTTCATCCCACCACAATGTTGCATGTCCCTTCAATCTTGTGACAACATGCTTGACCTTCTTGTCCTCTTCGACATATTCATAGTCCAAGTACATGTCCAGAGATATAATCTAATATAGAAGCTCCTCTGCATCCAAATTTCCCTCATAAACTGGAATTTCCATTTGTGCACTTACACCCATTCTTGCAATACCCCTAATCAAGCATTCGTTTGTTGCATCTTCGGCTGCAACTTCTTCTTCTTCATGTTCATCCTCAATTTCACTTTTGGAATTACTAAGATCCCCAGCACTAACTGTGTGTCTCTGTGCTATCTCCATGTCTTCAAGTCTGGCGCGTAAATCACACATTTCTTTTTCCATGGTTGGATCAGTCATCTGCCTACCTCTTCTTCTTGGCATTTCCTTCTCCTCTAGTGGATCAGGATTTTGTTTGTCCCTTATTCTCGGTGGCATGGTGAATTTTATTTTTCCTTGCTACAGAAAGCAAAGAACCTTTTTGGGCTCTGATACCAAACTGACGTAGCCCTCCTCAACCCGCAGGTCGGAAGGTCCACGTACACATGATCTTTTCCCTTATTCTTTCCCGAAGAGATTTCGGCAAATGCTCTTCTATTTTCCTTTCTGGAAATCTACACCCACAACTAACTTCAAGAAATCCCCCCTTATACTTCGGGAGGTTAGACTTTGTACCTTCGTGAATCCACTGGTCAAGCGCCTTGTCTCTCAATCTCTGAAAACCCGAAATCGTCAATGCTTGACCTTTCCTCTTCCTCTTTTGGATTTATCCTTATCGCGATTTCGATGGTTGTGATGTCAAGCTAATTGTTCTCGCGATTCCCAAAAAATGATTTATCGAAACTTCTATGCGCTCAAAATCTTTGACCTTTCAATGGCCTCTCACTCTGTCGGGACTTCGGACTGTGCGATATCGCGAATCCTAATGGAAATAATTTGGGAGTTAGCCCCACGAAACCCCAAAATGGTCAACAGAGTTTGAATCTGTGTCGATAGTGTACCACCTATCCATCCTGCAAGTTCTGGGGCCCACACAATCTTTTTGGACTTCGGGACTTCATGTTTTGTGATTTTGCGAGTCTTGTTGCTAAAATTATGGGACTTCCACTCGCAAAAACCCGAAATAGAAGTTCACGGGTAAATCCAATGGCTCTTGTGTCTTGGATCTATGGCTCCACTCCTCTTGATCTTAGAAACTTTGGGAATACTTGTCGTAACTCCCCAGCTCTTTCATGAGATCTAATGGCTCACGAGACTTCGCGAATTCTCCTCAAAGAATTCCTACCATCCGTTCTTCCCTTGAGAAATTCTACACGAACTAGACAAAGTATCTCTGACTCTTCGGATCTTATCCTCCTGCGGTCGACGTCGCTACGCCTTCCTTCAAATTTTCCAGGTACTCGGCCTCTTGCCTTCCTTTGACCCCTTCAAAGGTTCAAATCCTTCTAAGATCCCCATGAATTCGATTCTTTTAGAAAACTCCTGCTCGCACTCCTTGCAACAGACCTTCAAACACGTTCAAGTGTTGAACTCCCTTTGACTCTACGCACTCCTACAGTAACAGTCTCTCAACCAATCATCCAATTCACCAAACCTGAAACTATACTCAGATTGTACACACCTTGCATGGCTCTTGTTCCCAACTACACTTCTGAGGGAATGAGAACAAAGCTATGTCTCCTGAGCTTTCAGAGACAAACCTCTAAACACTTTATCGGCGCACTCCTTCTGGAAAATTTAACTGCACTCCTTGCAAGAATTCTTTCTTAGATAGAGAAACAATTGAAACTCATCTCCCTTACTCTCTCTCAGATTTCAAACATTCAACAAGAAATCATTCATACATAGCATAAAAGCAATTGCATGACAGAAAGAGTAAAACATTCATGAGCATAACATTCAAAATGCATACACAGAGAATATATGAACACCATTAGTCTAAATCAAAGCCTTCTTATATTAATTCATAACTTCTGTACATGGAGTTCAACTACACAGCTCTCTACTTCTCCTCTTCTATGCTCTATGCTCACTTCTATTTCCTAATATCCCTCTGTGTCACAATTACACAATGAGGGTGTCTATATCCCATTTCCCTCTCTCATTCTAAACTGTCAAATCTAGAATTAAATTCTATCTACTTTCATTAACTACCATAAATGCCTTCTACCTACTAAGGACGAGAGCGAATCGCTCAAGGTCCATTTACATTTTACAAGTGTGCCTCCACTTGGTGGCCTCATTAATTACTTTAAGACATTTTCAAAATTTGTGTTGGGCACTTTTCCAGCTGTCCTTTATCTCTCCGTTGGCTCGCTTGAGATGCTCTTGCATCAATATTACTCACCATATTCTTCCAATTAGTGATATTTTCCCTCTTATTATCAACTCTATATTTCTGTAGGATGTCTCACCAAAGGGAAGTATTTCCTTTCAAATTTGTGATAGAAAATCGAACTCAGTTTGGATCATGAACATTCTCATATTCAAAATATGTCTTGAGCTCTCATATCCAGTATACAAGCGTTTTAGCATTCAAGATTCCATCATAGCATGAAAAAATGACCTCCACACTACCTTTGCTACTCAGATAGGATATCAAGCGCTCTATTGGGTTTACATCCTCAGTATTTTGTTCAATCTCACTCTCATCTTCAGAGTCAGAATTTGTCTCAACATCTCCATATCTTCTATGTTCTAATTCCTTTAATCTTCTCTGTAACTTTTAAAGTTATCAATTTCTTCCACCTCCACGTGTTGCTCCTCTCATTCTGGGTGTAATTCTTCCAAGTCTCTTGGTAGTTTGATTCCTATCTACAATCTACAGCCTCAATCCATATGCTGAGACACCTACTATTTCTTCAACACTTTGGTTGAAACACCACCAGAATAAGGGTATTCTCTACCCATTACAAGAACACTAACGTAATAATATAAGAGTGTACTTTCTCTAATACCACCTGATGCACGAAGGGTCGAACTGAAACACACAAAAAATTACAGCATGCACCCTACTACAAAATACACAATGGAGAAACATAGATATATTGTTGTGAATTAATAAGGAAATCAATTGGAAACTTAAGCACCAGAAAACCCATGAAATGGAACACCATTCCTTTATTGATTCAATGCAGATAACATAGTTTACATTAAATCTTTCCCTGGCTAAAATACTATCTTGAATGGTTTCTTGTGTGGAGAAAAACCACTAAAAAATCACTCATAGGGTAATGGTATGCATGTGTGGGCTCAAACTATGTTTCTCCCTTCCTTCTTTCTTGCCCAACCCAGAATCCTTCTCTCCAGTCCCCCTTCCACAATTCCCCTAACTCATGGTTCACCAACCCTTTCTCCATTGCATCAATGCCTCTTTAAACTCCTCCCTTCACCATTGAATCAATTCTCCTTCTATTTCCACAAACGTACAATTACCAAAACCGCCTGGCAATTCTTCTTCTTCTTGGCATTAAAAAACTTATGTTGGGTGCAAGAACATTCCTATCATGTGGCTGCAACTCATTATGAATAATATCAACATTGTGAAGTCAAACGTGTGTGGTCACAATGTTGAAAATGAAGAAACATTGCAACACTTGTAAAATTCCACCATAAACAGGAGTTTCAGCACGTGTTTCATCATGATTTTTAGCACGAGTTTCAACACATGCTTCATCATACACATGAGTAGTTGCATGATTAACATTCGTTTGTATTCATAGAAAACTAACTAAATAAAATGGACCACTAACACAATCCTTATTCGACTTATTGCATAATTTGCATAATAGAAATATTTTTGGGTGATGCGGAT
>ML793913.1:452102-466676 GCA_009831015.1 Picea engelmannii
GGTGCCACTCGCTGGCTTGACGGATTGGTAGACTCTATAACCCCTGGAGTCAACACTCCGCCAGGTGAATCTTGTGGGAGACTAAGGGCTCTAAGGAATAAGGCCCCCGAATTATTACGCGCCCCTTAGAATCATCGTGAGCGACTGTCGCAGTCTGCCCTCACGGCATCATGGATCCTCTCGAACTAGGTAATCGTTAACCTACAGTTCGAGCCACGACAGGAGTGCTAGTAGGCTGTGGCAGGGCTGTTGTCCACACCTCTCCCTCAATCTCTCTAGAACTCGTGTGTGGCCCCTTTACTCCATATGTGAGTCCGGTCGGCAAGCTATCATCAGCCTGCATCATCAACCATCATGTCAGATCATGTCAACAACACATCATGAAATCAATAGCATATCATCAAAACAAAACAATATCACCGTAAATGAAACAACTCCAATATCCCACTCCCTGACTCAATCAGGAGTCCAAGGGAGTTCCACCGATGCCTCTGCATCCTCAAGGTCTGAAACCCTGCACACTCAAAGAAATTGAGTCAGCAGCACCTGTCTACATCAAGGTAGTAAAAACATCCTGTCATATAACTGAACGGATCATATGAAAGAAAAAGTTTTATCATCATAAAAATCCAGATCACTTGCGAGCAAGTGTCCTCAAAGAATAAGTTTTGTAAGTGCATCAGAGGAGGATGTTACATACACCCCCTCTTGGTCTAAACTTCATCCCGAAGTTTCTCAGTATAATTCCGAAATAAACGTACCATAATATCATAAATACCACAGTATTATAAGTCTATCTATCAAACAAAAATGGAAATTGCTAGCACATATCATATGCGTCCTCCCAGGTCGCCGAGTGCGGACTATAACTTTCCCACTGGACCTTGACCTGGTCTACCGTTCGACGTCGTAACTGTCGAACGCGATGATCTAGAATGCGGATCGGCTCAGCTGTGAGCGCTCCCTCGTCCGACACCTGCAAGGAACTCATGTCAATCACGTGTGTAGGATCGCTAACATAATGTCTCAAAACAGATACATGAAAAACATCATGCATACGCCTCAAAGAATCAGGTAAGGCTAGTCGATAGGCCACAGGCCCCTTTCTCTCCACAATCTCGAAAGGTCCCACGAACCTAGGAGAGATTTTAGCTCCCTTTCCAAACTTGATCGAACTCTTATGCGGTTTTACTCGCAAGAAGACTCGGTCGCCGACCTCGTAACTACGGTCGACTCGGTGCACATCGGCATAACTCTTCTGTCAATCCTGCGCTTCTTTTATCCTTTGTCTTATGGTTTGCATATGCTCTTCCATTTCTTGGATCGCTTCTGGTCCCACCAGGACCCTATCCTCAAGCCGGTCCCAACTCAAGGGCGTCCGACACGGTTGCCCATATAGAAACTCGAAAGGCACCATATTAATGGTGCTCTGGTAACTGTTGTTATAAGCGAACTCTACTAGCGGCAAGAATTCCTCCCAACGCTTTTGTTGGTCCATCACGTACATGCACAGCATGTCTTCCAAGGTTTGGTTTGTATGTTATGTCTGTCCGTCGGTCTCTGGGTGATACGCAATACTAAAGTTTAGTTGAGTTCCCAAGGCCTCTTGGAAACTCGTCCAAAATCGTCCAGCAAACACCGATCCTCGATTGGATATAATCTTCTGAGGCACGCCATGCAGCCTCACAATCTCACTGATGAAAACTCTCGCTATGTCAGGTGCCTGATACGTCGTACGCACCAGAATAAAGTGAGCACTCTTTTTCAGAGTGTCAACTACTACAAAAATTGAGTCGTGTCTCCTCGCCGTCAGTGGCAATCCAACAATAAAATCCATCGAAATGACTTCCCATTTCGATTCCGGAATGGCATGGGATTGTAGTTTTCCTACCGGGTGTCTATGTTCATCCTTTACCTGCTGACACTTGAGACATCTAGCCACAAAGTTGACTATGTCGGCCTTCATTCCTTTCCAGAAGAACAAGGGCTTAAGGTCTGCCCTCATCTTCGTAACTCCCAGGTGAACCATGTAAACTGCTCTATGAGCCTCGCTCAGGATCAACGTCCTCAACTCGTCGTTTGGCGGTACGTAAATACGACCTCTAAAACTCAATAAACCATCGTTGTCAAAGGTAAATCCCTCATATCGTGGTACCATCATAGTGTTTTGTCCGATAAAATCTTCGAATTCTTTGTACCAGTCATCGTCATGCTGTAAAGTGAGAATCTTCTCACGTAGATTTGTCTGAAGAGGAAACACCAAAAATATGCGTTCCCTCCGACTCAAAGCATCCACCACTCGGTTCACGGTTCCCTTTATGTAAGTAATCTCGAAGTCATACTCGCTAAGCAATTCCGACCAACGTCGTTGTCGCGCGTTCAGGTCGCTTTGCGTAAAAATGTGTTGTAATTCACAATGATCAGTCTTTAATTCAAATTTTCATCCAACAAGGTAGTGTATCCATACCGTTAAGGCATATACTATGGCTAATAACTCCAAATCATGCATCGCGTAGTTTTCCTCATGCCTTCTTAGTTTCCTCGAAATGTAAGCGATCACTCGTCCGTCTTGCATCAAGACTCCACCTAAACCTTCTTTGGATGCGTCAGTGCATACCAAGAAGTCTACGTCCATGTCAGGGACCTTTAGTACTGGTGTTGTTGTCAACAACTCCTTAAGCCTCCTAAATGCTTCCGCGCATTTCTCTGTCCACATAAACTTCTTGTTTTTCTTCTGCAACTCCATGATCGGATTTGCTATCCTTGAAAATCCTTCGACAAACCGTCGATAGTATCCTACTAAACCCATAAAACTACGCACTTCTGTGACATTCGTTGGCGCAGGCCATTCCATAATAGCCTCAACCTTGGCTGGATCCACGGCGATACCTTTGTCGGAGATGACATGCCCTAAGTAGTGAATCCTGGATTGATAAAAAGAGCATTTGGACAGCTTCCCGAATAATTTGTGTTCTCATAAACATTGTAGTACCAAGCACAAGTGCTCATCATCCTCCTTCATCGTCCGAGAGTAGATCAAAATATCATCAATAAATACTTGGACAAACTTGTCCAAGTACTTGTGGAACACCCTATTCATCAAGCTCATAAATACCCCTGGGGAGTTTGTCAGTCCAAACGGTAAAACAGTAAATTCGTAGTGTCCAAATCTTGTCTTAAAAGCGGTCTTAGGGACGTCATCCTCCTTGATCCGTAACTGGTGATACCCTGATCGCAAATCGATCTTGGAGAACACCGTCGCACCCTTCATCTAATCGAACAGATCATCAATTCTTGGTAAGGGGTATTGATTCTTGATCGTAGCCTTGTTCAGTTGACGATAGTCAATGCAAATCCTCCACGACCCGTCCTTCTTCCGAATGAAAATAACTGGTGCACCCCACGGTGACACACTAGGACGTATCAGCCCCAGATCCAGCAACTCCTTTAGTTGCATTTTTAACTCTTGCAAAAGTGTGGGGTCGACATCCGATAAGGCGCTCGCGCTATCGGTTCAGTCCCCGGTTTCAAGTCTATAGTAAACTCCAATTCTCTTTTCGGTGGCATCCCAGGCAACTCCTCTCGAAATACGTCCGCAAACTCCTTCACCACCGGAAGGTGTTCTAGACCTTCTGCCACTCCCTTTTCGTTGAGTGCAAGGATCGCATAAAGCTTGCACCCCTTGCGCATACTCTTCCATAACTATAAGGAAGAGATGAACCTCAGGGATACTCCCTGGTTCCGTCCTACTATCACACGTCTTTCTCCTTCATCATCGACTAAGCTCAACCGTTTCGTCTTACAGTTGAGTATCACCTCATGCGATTCCAACCAATCCATGCCGATCACGACGTCATAAGATCCTAAGATCGTGACGTATAAGTTGACCCTCGTGACAAACTCTCCCAGGTTAAGGGAACAGCCCGTAACCTTTCCTCCGACCTTCTGTTTGGCTCCCGAAGCCATCTCTATGAAGCTAAACTCGTCCTGTTCGACTTCCTTTACCTTAATCCTTTTCAGCGCTACACCAGAAATAAAACTCTCAGTAGCACCTGGGTCTATCAAAATACTAAGGGTCTGGTCAGCGACAGTACCTGTCGTCTCGAGCACTGTCAAATGGTGCTCTACCTGGCGGTTATTCACTGCTGCATGAATCCAATGGGCCTTGCCCATATCTCCCACTATAGTAGGTCCGGATGATCCAGATGCCCTGTTTCTCTCCACATGACAGTCGCGCTGGTAGTGTGGCTCCCCACACGTCCAACACCCCTTCTTCAGCCCAGTAGTCCTGGTGCCCAAAGTAGACGATGACTGCCCACCGGCCTGAAACCTTGGTCTGTTTTGCTGAATAGGTCTAAATTGCTGTTGCTGCGGGCGACGCTGCTGCTGCTGCTGTGGTCCTCGGTAAGGTGTCCGCTGTTGAGGCGGCGGTCGTCGAGGTGCAGTGAGCGTGGATCCCCTCTGGGAGCCACAATATCTCGGCGTATGTCTCGCCGATGTCTGATGCTGTGGTGTACCAGCGGAACCCTGCCCTGCTAGTCTCAATGGAGTCCTGGTCTGACCCCCACTGATAAGCTCCTCCTCTGCTATGAGGTCATTTTGGACAGCATCGTGCAAGGTTTGAGGCATCAGAATCCTTACCCTTGCACGTAGGCTGCCGTTAAGGCCAAATACGAACCTGTTGACCTTGAGCTTCTCAGTGTTCAGATGCGGAGCATACCGGAGCAGCTCCATAAAACGTGCCTCATACTCGGGCACTGTACGACCTCCCTGTCGTAACGCGTTGAACTCATTGAGCTGACACTCAATGAATTCCTCAGAAAGATATCTCTCCTGGAACCGTTCCTCGAACAATTCCCATGACACGTCTTCGACGGCCATGTTCAGCTGTGGTAGGAGCGTCTTCCACCATAAAAGAGCGCTCCCCTTTAGTTGAAATACCGCCATGCGGACCTTCATGTTGGAGCTATAATCGCGAAGTGCGAAGCACATCGCCATATTCTCCAACCATGCCTCGGCGGCTGCGCCATCCAGGGCACCAAAGAACTCGAGAAATTTCACCTTCTCGAGTTCACGGTGAATGCTACTAGTAACGGCCGGTGCGCGTGGCGGAACCTCAGTAGGTGCCGGTGCCCTAGCCTCATCTCTATCCAATCTGTTGATCAGCACCTCAGACATGCGCTGGAAAGATCTCATCATCCCCACAACATCGGCAACTGCGATCTGCTCCTGTCCAAGGACCTGCTCGCCTCCCTGGGGGTTAGACCCCTCAGGCATGGATGTTGTTGGAGGCGTCACGCCACCTCCCCTAGCACTCTGTCGTTTGCCTCCGTGGCGTCCTCTAACCATGATTACCTGTACCCAGACAAGCAGCTCAATCAGCAACAAAATAATCAATATTATCATGTCAATGGAACCCGTAGTGAATCCCAAGTCGCGGGTCGAACCCACTCTGATACCATATGTAAAGAACTACCTAGTTACAACAACCATTCTAGTGACAGGTGCAAATCTTTTGTGTTTTTTTCTTGTTTAAAGTGTGTGTGTGTGCGTGTGTACAAGGAAACAACAACAACCCATCCGACTCTACGTCGCCACCCGACGACGATCATGACGCAACCAGGATGATCATAAGAAGATGATCCGGACGCACGACAAGTAACCACAAGCATAAATGATGATCACACGACAAGGAAAACTGACGGCTAATTATAACTGACCTCCCGCCCATCCTACCCTACAAGGTTAGGACCTCCAAGACACATAATCAACGCTCAAGCCCAGGTTCCCATCGATTTTAACCATTTAAGGTCTCAGGGCTGGCGACTGTTCTGAGGAGCATGGAGGTGTCTACATCCCACCCGACACAATAGACCAAGCAACCAACTGATCACAATCAAGTACCATGTAATTAAGAAGAACAATTGCGCCCCTTACGGAAGGCGCATGATGAGAGGACTCCGACAACAGATCCCAATTTCAACATTGTTTAAATGAAAAGCCACCTGACTATACTAACTGGTGGTATTTTAAGGTACGCAGTTCCCGGTTATCACACCACACCTGTTATTAATCAATAATTGAAAATTACAATATCACTGTCCTGAAACATTGACTATGTATCATTGCGTCACAATCTAGACCATGATTTTTCAGTTACAATAGCTCTTATATGCTACAACCACCAAATTCTAATACCCCTTCCAAGATAAAAACATTTAATTCCAACATAAGGAGCTCTCGTGCTATGTCATTATAATCATAAATCTCAATGATAATGCAAATTACTATTATATTCACATGTGACATCATAATTGAAATAACACTATATCATCTAAATTTAAAATGGCCATCTATAAAATACTAGAATTTTAACATGACAACACGTGTAAGGGGCAATATTGGAAGGGACAACTCTCACCCTAAATAATGACATGATTCAAGATACCCATTAATTACAAACTCTAATATATATAATCACATCGTAAATATAGGAACATCAATTAAGAATCTCAATATACTTCCTAATCAAGATGGAAATCTACAAAAGGTTGAATTTAGAAGGTTAGTAAATAAAAAGGCAATCTAAATTAATAAAATTTAATGACAAATGTAAAAAGGGCATTATGGGAGGTGACCAGCTATCAATCCTTAAAATACAACAATTAAATATAGTGATTAATTAAAGTTGTCATTATATGGAGAAAGCATAATGATTTTAGAAATCATCAAGTGAAAATATGATGTACACCTTAATTTAAAATGGGAAGGGCATTCTCATAATATGATGGGTTTTAACATGACAATTACAAACTATCCACATTTCATTGACCATAAATTAAGATAACCCTATATTTAAGATGTCTATATATGGGATCACCCCCTAACTATAGGTGACATCAATCAGACTAACGACAGACTTCATAATTAAAAAAAAGGGGGCGTCTCTAGATAATAACATTTTAATCACATTATTTAAACAAGGCAATATTTAGAAGGGGCAGTTATCAATACTAAATTGACCATAATTAAATACATCACTTAATTCAGGACGCCAATGTAGAAATAACCTCCTAACTACATCAGGTTGGGTGACAAATACGCTTACAAGGTTCTGGCCATACCTCCAGATTCCATGCATGTATTTAGCAGGAATTCAAACTTCTGTCAGGCAGGGGTCGACAGTGACACCCGTGCGCTGACAAGTTTCCAAAGTGAAAGCGTAGCCTTCTGGAATCAACTATTCATTCAAGGCATAAATACTATTTCTCTGTCACGAATTGTGCATGCATTAAGTACTATAATCAAACATCTCTTACCTGCATGTAATACACGTGTGAGTGAGTAATTCTGGTATGAGTATAATTGTCCATGAACAGTAACCGGTGGCAGGCCAACAACTTGCCGTAAAACGCGGTGACTGCAGAGTTTAATTCCCTTTTTAAAAATTTTGGCAAGTTTCTCAATTACAGGGCATGAGGTTCAGGAATAGAAAGGATAATAAAGCAAGGGCCATCACCCCACTCCGCCGGCATTCCCAGACCACAGAAAAAACTAAAGGTGGAACACAACAGTTAAGTCGCTGGCAGGGGTATGGTGCAGGGAATCTTTTGACCCAATTCCCAGGGATACAAACGCATAACATCAACGCCCACCAAATGAACTACCAATGCCCATAGTAATTCAAAATGCACCCAAATTCACAACAGTAGCCGCGCACGTCCACAGGGTCCAACTACACAGTAAAACACGCACACAGAGGAATGGGCAGTTGAATACGCAGGATTGGGCGTTGAAATCATTGACAGAGGTATGATCACACCCATACGAATTATGGCGCAAGGATATTACATCATTGCTGAGATGTATTAGCTGTTTATTGCCGGGATAGGACGTATGTGTCTAATAACCCATAAACCAGTGATATAACGCAGAGAAAAATGCAGCAAGGGGGAAAAATGAAATGCCCACGAGTACAGGAACGAAGGAGTGGATAAGGAAAAACGGAAGCCACCATTTACAGGAACGCAAGCTGGAAAAAGGAACGAACTGCCCACTAATCAAGAGATGCCCAACAATACAAAACGCCCCATAAAACAAACGCCCACGGCATAAATAAAAAAAAATCCCACTAACATTGCAAATCACCCAATAAATAAAACGAGAAGGAAGGAGGTTCAGACATGCATTCAAAAGCAATTCGTTTGCGTTACTCGACCTCCAATAAATAAAATGAGATGTGAAGAAGCTCAGTCGGGAGGAGAACACCCACTTAACAAGTGAAACACAGGTTATTATCACATTTGAAAACCCAAATCATGACGCCCAATAACTACAAATCGAAAATTTCAGATCTACAATGCGTTATCGATTAAACCCAACAAGATTTCAGAACCATGACACAGTAATCAATCCTAACTAATGTGCATGACATCAGAAACATTTTAATACAAAGCATTTATAAGCGGAATTGCCAGAAACGAGCTTTTCAGCATGACATCAGAAACATCTTAACACTAACCATTTATAAATGATTTCGCCAGAATTAAAACCATGCCTTAGCCACTCGCCCGCTTCGGAAGATATCCCGTGCTCCATGTCATGTCCGTACTCCTCGTCGCTCCCACTTGTCTACCGCAGAAAGCTCACTGGTACCTGCCAGCCAAACGCGAGGAGTACTCTGCTTCCCCCTTCGCCCCCCGAGCCGTAAAGGGGCCACACAAGAACCAGAGATAGACTAGCGTCTCAGCTGGCCTCCACGGCTGAGCTACCACTCCAACATAGCTGAGATACACCCAACTCCTCACAAGAAAATCCGTCAAACCACAATTCGGTAGCGTAACGTTACGCTAACCGTTCATCCCTTTCTTCCTTCCTTCCCCTTTCTTTTATAGAAAAAATTGAGACTCACCTCCCTTCCTAATTATCAATTAATTAATTTTTAAAGACAAACCTCTAAATAATCTCCGCCGTCCAAGTGTCACTCATCCCTAGGGTTCTCCAATAATTAAATTCTTTTTAATAAGTAAAATACTAAATTCCCTCACTCCCCCAAAATCGCTCCTTAAATTTCTCCTAGGGTTCCTAGATCCCCTCTCATGCTTTATTCACTTTCCTAAAATTAAGTTTCTAAAATTTAGTAATTCCTTTAATGTTGATTCCTTTTTGCTTTTTACCCTATGCCTCCTACTTTCCATTTTTTTTTTTAAGTTTCCTAATTCCAAGTTTCCTTATTTTTATTTTTATATATATTTTTTTATTTTTCTTTTTCTATCTCTCTTTCCATTATTTATTATTACTATTATTATTTTTTTGTTAAAACCCCCAAATGATAAACGCACTTTAATATTCTTTTCAATATATAAACAAATATTTTTATTATTATTATTATTTTTGAAATCCTAAATTTTACACTCCCCTCTTTAATAATTTTTAATTCCCCTTTAAAATTTAAACGCCATGGGTTTCGCTTAAATTAACCCCCTCATTAGGTGGGTGTTAGTTTACGCCCTAGGTTTATTTTTGGAGGATCGTTTCTTAGGGCTGGTCAAATTTATCTTAGAGATGTTTTAATCTAGGTTTGTTTTGAACAGGGAGACAATTTAATTAGGGGAGGCGTTGTAAGAATTTATCAGGTGCTAAGGTCTCAGGGTCATCTAGGTTGTCTCATCATCATCCTCAAAGCGACATGCCCTTCAGGACGCACTACGTTCTCCAAGGGTGCCACTCGCCTCGATTGCTTCTGTCGCACGACGTGCCCTTCAGGACGCACCACGTGCTCCAAGGGTGCCACTCACTGACTTGTAATTCTTTGTGCGACGTGCCCTTCAGGATGCACCACGTGCTCCAAGGGTGCCACTCGCTAGCTTGACGGATTGGTAGACTCTATAACCCTTGGAGTCAACACTCCACCAAGTGAATCTTGTGGGAGACTAAGGGCTCTAAGGAATAAGGCCCACGCCTTATTATGCGCCCCTTAGAATCATCGTGAGCGACTGTCGCAGTCTGCCCTCACGGCATCGTGGATCCTCTCGAACTAGGTAATCGTTAACCTACAGTTCGAGCCACGGCGGGAGTGCTAGTAGGCTGTGGTAGGGTTGTTGTCCACACCTCTCACTCAATCCCTCTGGAACTCGTGTGTGGCCCCTTTACTCCATATGTGAGTCCGGTCGGCAAGCTATCGTCAGCCTGCATCATCAACCATCATGTCAGATCATGTCAACAACACATCATGAAATCAATAGCATATCATCAAAACAAAACAATATCACCGTAAATGAAACAACTCCAATATCCCACTCCCTGACTCAATCAGAAGTCCAAGGGAGTTCCACCAATGCCTCTGCATCCTCAAGGTCTGAAACCCTGCACACTCAAAGAAACTGAGTCAGCAGCACTTGTCTACATCAAGGTAGTAAATTCATCCTGTCATATAACTGAACGCATCATATGAAAGAAAAAGTTTTATCATCATAAAAATCCATATCACTTGCGAGCAAGTGTCCTCAAAGAATAAGTTTTGTAAGTGCGTCAGAGCGGGATGTTACAAGTATATGGTGAGCTAGTTAATAGTTATGACTAGACTAATAATCAAAATATTTTAGTTAAAAGCTTTTTAATATATAATTTTTGTTATATTTAAAATTTTTAATTAGAAATCTTTTTATATTTAATTTTTTTAATTGAAAATCTTTTTATTGAATATTACAAAATACCAAATGATTATAAATTATATAACCATGTGAACTCTCAAATGTTTTCAGATCCATGATTTTGTTAAAACTAAATAGGAATAAGTGCATGTTCTTTTGATGAAGATTATGGTGAAGGAGTTCTGGACAATCTAACGCTTCAATATCAAGTGGAAGAACCTAAGTCGTTATCACCAATTGTGGAAATGAAAGAAATAAAGGAGAGAAGCATACCAATCATGCATGAAGACTATGTTATTTTGTGTAAGTGTTAATTATTGGAGAGCCTCATTCTTTTGAAGAAGCTCATAAATTTACAATTTGGGTTGATTGTATCAATAAGATGATGTAATAATTAAAAATGAAAAATAAAACACTTCTTCAAAATTATCTAGTTAATATACATATTTTGATTAGTCCACATGCTTCATCACTCTTATAATCCCATTTGACTATATTTTCATTATCAGTGGGTTTTAGTTCTTTTCCCAAGGTAATATGATACACTATTTTACTTCTTAATACAGCCTCGATATGAGATTTCCATGAGAAGTAGTTGGTATTGGTAAGAAAAATATCACTCGGAGATGTCATATCAAAATATGCAAAAAAAGATGAAATTGATGGTCTATATAAAAATATCTTGAAAACATCTAAGTTGTTTAAAAAAAAAAACACTCAAAACGAACTTTGGATGTGCAAGTTATGCCCTTTTGAAAAAATGCACAAAACAATAACCAATAAGCCACATGGAATGTAGAATTTGGTCCATATGGTTATTCACCTCCTTCTAATAACCTCAGTTTTACAAAAAAAAATCTTATTCAAAGTGACCCAGTTTTATAGATTAAACATGGATCACTTTTACAATGAAGTAACTTTATAAATGAAAGTTGCATGAAAAATAAATAACTTAGAAAGTAACAAAAAAAGACTTGAATGCAATACCTCATACTTAATAAAACGTTTTTAAGCAAGTTAGCTAGTGCAAAACACATTCTATTGTTAAGATGGAGGATTGGGGTTGTTGTTGTTGTTGTTTTCGTTGTTATTGTTGAAACACATTATATTGTTAAGAAGGATGATTTAGGATGTTGTTGTTGTTGTTTAAGATGACCTTGGAGAGCGTGCTCATAAAAAAAGTTTTTAACAAAAGAAAACAAATTATCCTCTGAGTGGAAACAAGGGTTAGATCTCTATTAGATTACTCGGAAAATGCAAGTTTTCCTTATCTTTATGATTTACCAAGATCGCATAGGGAACAAAAAAGAGCATATGCAGACATAAAAACCATTTCCACTCTATTTTTGATTTGTTGAGATCTCACATAACACATGGAAAATATCATACATATTCAAAAGGGCATATTCAGGCTTTATACTTGCGGATCCCATTGAAATAGTCGTATCTTGAGAAAAAAAACTTTTTGAGTGAAACAAAAGGTGTTCCTAACTGAAATCAGTTATCTGGATGTAATGGAACAATTTTATCATCCAACAAATGTAAGTAAATGAAATAAAATGGAGATGTGGCAATATAGATTCATGATCTTGATCTACAATGGGGGCAAGTATTCAAATGCACTATGATACCATGTTCAACAACACATGTATTCCAACAGAGGATGAACACCTTTAGTAACCACTCACATAGTTAGATCAAAGATCAACACACAGATGATCTGACGTGGTAAAACCATGTGGGGAAATGTCCACGTCCCCAACCAACAAGGACACTTGGAGAAATTTATTAATGCAAAAAAAAATATTACAGTGAGATTTAAAAGAGAGCTTCTCACAATCGATCATTGGTATATGACCCTCCATTCTCTTTAAATAGAGTTCATGGAAAAATCTAGTGTTGGGACATACATCAATGTAGTTGTTAAAATAGAGGAGAATATGATTTGTTAGATCCCTCTATGTTGGGAACATATTGCCACTATTAGATTACCTAACTACAAATGCATATGAATGCATACTAAAGAAGCACACTAATAAACACACATTTACCTAACGACACATTAGATTAAGATGATATTAACTAATTCCTAAGTGTCTAAATATCCTAACARAGAATGACTATGAATTCATAGAKATATTTCTACTGGACAAGGAAGAAAAAGTTGTACAAAAGTTATTGAGAATTTATTACCATTATAACATATTAAATTTTTACATCATAGTTTGGGAACACACAATTTGTTTTCACACCTAAAGAATTAATGTGAATCAATTTCAATGGCCTTCCTTAGAGGTTTATTGATGATAAGTATGGGTAATGACTATTTGATGCTAGTTATGTATTTCTTAAACAAAATGTTCAAGATAATTATACTTTGCAAAAATACGATTTTGATCACATCAAGTGTAGTTGTTCTTTAAGAAATTATAGATGCACTTTGGTCTCCCTTTCTCAATCCTCTTTTAGCACAATAGTAGATTTCTTAGCTACTTTTAATACCTACTCTAGGAATTTATGGATGATAAAGTGAAGAGAAGTATTACTTTCCATAAAAAAAAAAATGAATTAAATGAATGGTTGGAATCTAGACAAAGGTAGTAAGTTATATGATAGTTAAATTTTCACTTATCATAGTTCAACTCACTGACCTGTATGAGTCATACTTTTGGGATGAGGTTATGGATATTCTTGGCGGGCTACGAGGGAAGATGATCATCAAAATCAATATCAAATAACACTTCCCTTAATATTTTAACCATGGAGGCTATCCACTTCTACTCCATTGTTATGCCTTTTATATAATAAAAACAAACTAGTCGTCAAAATAGTCGAATATAAATGAGGGTTTACTTAGATTAATTGTTCAAAATTAATATATATAAATAATAAATGAAAAAATGGTAGGAGACTACTTAAGCATAAAGTGTTTTAACATAAATCGAGAAATATATTGGAGAGCGCGAATGGCAAAAAATCAGAAGGAGAAGGATAAATAAACAAAGCTTATACAATTTTGCAACTTCTATATCAGTTTTAGAGCATTCAAATAGCGATATCACCTATCAGAATAGCATATCCATCAGTATATCTTATGTCATCGAGGCTTCTTGTCTTCCACCAATTTATATTATAATCTAAACAATGTTTGCATTGAAAGAAGAAGCATGGTGCATTTTGCAGTTCGGGTAAGTATTTTTATAATCTCACTAAAACCAGTTAAAATTGAGAGAGCAACCATTGCACAAGATTGGAAGAATTAATTCACACAACACAAAATGTTTTCATTGCTTAACAAACAAATGGAGGTTACATATATAGCATGCAGATAACTGACTTAAGTAGATCTGATTAGCTAAAAATAGTAAACCTAGAAACTCACAGTTACAACAGTAATAGTTATCTCTTACTAAAGTAAACGTTATTCTAACACCCTCCCTTAATTCTTACTTTACAAATTACAATACAACACAAAATATTACAACACTAGAACTTTCATCTGTCTGTCTGATCTGGTCTTCCTCAGCACTGAAACTCACTCTGCAACCACACGGCTTCCGCTCTTTCTTCTCCCTCTTCTTCGAGCTTTCCATTGACAAATTTAAAGTCAAAACACTTATGACCATCATTGTAGCACTTGTATACTGGACAATTTGACAACTCGGCTCATCGGGGCTTCCGTGATAAAAGGTGCCAATTATTGATGCATTCTATTAACTTGTCTTCATCTGTCGTATTTTTTCTTTTGGCTATCCTTCAGTATATAGAAGAACAATTTAGATACTGAATGTCTTCAACATTCCTTTACACAAGGTGACTTCCAATAAAAACATTGTACTTGAAACTGGGGCTACCAGCTTGCATCAAGATACAAGTTCTTATTTTTACATAAACACTTAAACAAT
Source organism: Picea engelmannii (assembly GCA_009831015.1). Taxonomy (NCBI): domain Eukaryota; kingdom Viridiplantae; phylum Streptophyta; class Pinopsida; order Pinales; family Pinaceae; genus Picea; species Picea engelmannii. Next base: position 466,660 of record ML793913.1, read on the forward strand.
AGCACATTACAAAACAA
>ML793913.1:488587-504127 GCA_009831015.1 Picea engelmannii
TAGGGCTGCGTGTCCCTTCAACTTGGTGACCGCATGTCTTATTTTTTTATCCTCTTCGATGTCCTCATAATCGAAGTAGGTATCCAATGCTCGGATCCAGTCCAGCAAGTCTTCAGCATTTACACTCCCCTCATAAGTCGGGATGTCCATCTTCGTCTTCGAGCTCATCCTCGAAATGGCTTTTATCAACCTTTCGGTTGCAGCATATTCTGCAGAGACCTCCCCTTCATCATGTCCAGCTTCCTCCTCAATCTCAGGATCGCTGAACTCCTCAGCGTCAGCTCCGCGCCTTTGGGTAGTCTCCATATCCTCGAGTCTCGCCCTGAGATCTCGAATTTGACGTTCCATCTCAACATTACCTGCTGGATTTCCCACATGCCTGCCCCTTCTCCGGGTGTCTCTCTCCTCCCGATCAGGTGACTGCCTCTCTCTCCTGGGTGGCATTGTGTCTGCTCCTTGTTACCTGAACAAAGAGAACTCCACAGCCTAGCTCTGATACCACTTTGACGGCAACCACACTCTCAGCAGTTAGTCGCTCCACCAGGACCTTCTCTTTCTCTCGGCCCCGAAGAGTCCAAGCTCTTCCACTCCCTTCGGCAGTGCTACCCACAGTATTCTCGGGGATCATCCCTTCTTGATTCGGGAGATCGGAACTCGCGATATCGCGAGCCTCACAGTGCTGTCCCAGGGGAAAACAAAACTCGAACCCCAACGGTCAAAGGTCAACCTCGAGGAATTCCTACTCACAGCACGAACCTTGAACTATCCAACTCTCTAGTGCCGAAACTCCGACGTTCCACGAGCACTCCACCTGGATTCCACCCTGACTCCCGGGTCCCACGCTGCCACGTCACGTCGGGACTTCGCGACTCGCGGGTCCGCGACTTCAAGTCCCCTGCCACTGGAAACCCCAAATGTTGAAACTCCGAGATTCTGGATTCGTGCCACCTGTCCACTCTCAGATCGACGGTCTCGACTAAATCGGGGAATCGCACTTCGCGATTCCAACGTGCATGGGACTATTGCACTCGCTGACCCCGATTTTCTGATGTGCGAGGGAAAGGGTTCCTCCGTGCACCTGCGGCTTAAACCTCTCGCAGCTCCTCCACGATCAACGGTAACTTAGAGTTCGGGACTCTCCTCGATCAACTCCAGTCGTCGGTTCTCTTCCTCTATGAAGAGGTCTCTATTCCACCACCTTCGTCCCGTGCGCCCATTACCGGGTCGATTTCTCAAGGAACCAAAGGGCTATCCCTTCTGAGCTTCGTCCTCTGATCCCTTCAGAGAACCTTCACGCACTCACTCGCCCTCCAACCTTCAACCACTCTCTAAGTGTCGAAGTTCTTCTGGGCTCTGTGCATTCATGCTTGCAACAGCCTCGTCTCATTCCTCCTCTCAGACTCGCCACTGAGAACTCGAATTCGACCTGCACTCGCCTGCACGGCTCGAACACTCAACCCAACTCTGGGGAAAAGAGAGACAAAAGCCCAACTACTTAGCCGCCTCGACGCACTCTATGCGGAGKTTCTTCACTRCACTCGATGCAGGAATCTCAYGGCCTAAGCARAGAAACAATTGAAACTCATTCTCTCAKGTTCCTGACCTGATAAGCAATCACATATGCARCATATAACAAATACGCATAAAAGGAAGCAAGTAAACAGAAGCACAACATCAACAACACAAAAGTGTCAAACACATCCATGGAAACTGAATCAGTGGTTTCCTATTAATTCAATTGACTATACACAGAGGGTTCGACACAAAACTTCCTCTTGGTTCTGCTCTCTGCTTGCTCCTGTATGAATGAATGAGAAATCTGATACAATGTACAAGGGAGGGTGTCTATTATTCCGTTTTCCCTCTCGAAAGTAGAAATGTCTAATCTACAGTTAATTCCTATCTAACAGCATTAATTCCTATAAATGCCTTCCTATCTACTAATACAATATAATTGCGCTCGGCTTTGAATGCCTTCATCCAAACGACGGCGCAACAATCTCCAAAGCATTTCAAAATGTGCGTGCTGGCACTGTCCAGCTGTATGTTCTTTCTCCGTGCGCGCTGGCTCGCTTGATGACGTGTAGATGCTCCTACATCACAAAGTCTTCTAATTGTTTCTTCAAGATTACAACTGTCTTTTCACAACTAACCAATTCACTTCTTAGTTTTCTACGCGTGTCTTTGAGCTTGCTATTTTCAATCTCAACATGCTTCAATTTTTTAAGATTCTCATCTTCTTGTTGAATCATTTCTACTTTATGATTTTCTTCTTCTTCATTGTAATATCTTTCAATCCTTGGATGAGGACATTCAAATTCAACATGTCCTACTCTTTCACAATTAAAGCCAAATAAATGACCTCTATTTTCTTCTTTGAAATATGAGATGTTGTAATCTTCTTCAACTTCTTCTTCTTCTTCTTCTGCTTCTTCCGTTGCATAAAGGTCTTGTAGCTTGTCCCAAAGCTCTTTTTCTGATGCACATGATCCCACCTTGGATTTCACTGAATCTGTAAATCCATCCAGGATGGTATCTATTTCCAGTTTGTTGTTCCTTTTTGCTTCCTTCTGAGCTGCAATCTTTGGTTTCTTCAAAGCATTGTATCCTGAAGCAACTGAGAACCAAACATCTTCCCCAATATCTTTCAAGTAAGTTTCCATTCTATTTTTCCAGTATTCAAAATTGCTTCCATCAAATGGTGGAATCCTATTTGGAATGTTGTTTTCCATTTCTGCATAGGATCTTCCTTCCAATGGTTAAACTGTATTGAAGGTAACCCGCTCTTATACCAATTGTTGATACTGAGAGGCGAGTGAATCAGTATCAAGTACAATTTAAAACCTTTTTCAACTTATACTTAAACCATTCAACTATATCCAATCAGCAATGAACAATAGTATAATACTTACACCAATACACCATAATACACCATGCACAATATATGAGAAATAATCAATAGTTATTGTTCAAGGGAACTAATGACTTCCAAAGGTAGCTACAGATTTCGAATGTAGAGGGAGGGATAAACCTCCAAGAGGAAGATACAATCCTCCAATATCAAGAGAGAGATGAACTCTCCATCCTTTCCCCTTCCTTACACCCAAGAATATATGAGAGATAATAAGACTTTACATTAAATCATCACCATCAACCAATCATCACATAGAACCTGATAATGCTTCCTGAGACTTCTTCAATTTCTGCAATTCTTCAATTCTTGGAGTACTCTGATACTGTAGATAATATTACTCAATGTGTTCTCTAAAACTCCTCCAATTTTCACTCCTTGAATCCTCCCCAAAAAGAGGTTATAGAAAGAATGGTAGACTTTATTCAATTTTGGTCTGTTCAGAAGACCCAACCTGTACAGCATGCCCCGTGCTCAATATTTAACATCTGATTCTGAAACTTGCACACAAGAAACAAAATTTTGTACGATTTCCAATGGAAGTGGTCCCACTTCATTTGGATTATGTATGAAAACGTTATGACTGTTTTACCTAGAACACCTATTTATTGACTAGCTTCAGGATTGTTCACAAACCCTATCTTCCATAGAGTGTATCTCCATAAGTATAGTGAATAAAGAGATGAAATTTTTACCAGAAGTACCTTGATATGTCTTCTCAATACCATAGCGATTTCACTATCTGAATCATTCTAGAAAAAATTTTATAGCAAAAAAGGTAAGATGACCTGAAAATAACATACCTTAGAACACATCACCAAAAGACTTCATCCTCCCTTGAAGTCCAGCCTTCTTATCTTCTTATTACCTCTAAAATTTGACTTGTATTAAATGAATGTATAATGATGTTTATTTATACCATTTGTGTCACTTACTTTTATCATTAAGGCTGACCTGACACTTTCTTATTTTGTAATTCTTTTCTTTAATTATTTTCAGGGCCTACATGTACTTCCTTCTTCAGTTCACTTTTTCATCTTCAAAAATTCATTTCTCCTCAACCATGAGGATCCACGTGACGTCCCACATACCACTGGAAACAACATGATGTATAATATCTATTCATGGGTGTTGTATATGCATGTGCATTGTCCTTCATGTCCAAATACCTTTATCAATCTTGCGGTCCAAAACCCATGACTAGGGTTGACATCAATGACAACAACGAATCTTCCAACACAACATATGAAAACACTCAATTGCTACTGGATCCATGGAAATGTTTCCCCTTTTGAAAGTGAAAATTGTGGCTTCCATTGTGGACACATAGAGATGGTAGATGAACCAACATATTTCTTATCCACAATATCACTTTGTTCTTGCAAGGTTAAGAGTCATTGTTTCCTTGAAGTCTATCATAGTCTAGTCACCAGTCAAGAGGGTTGCAAGAACAAAGTGATAGTGTGGATAAGAAATATGTTGGTTCATCTACCATCTCAAATTCAATGAAGAACCTCTAATAATTTTTAGAACATGATAACTTGACCAAATATATTGTGTTTATTAACTAATAGAGTGATTTATGTATGTTGGAAAGAACATTGCTATTAGGTTGTGACTACAGTTTGTGTACTTGTGAGATGAAAGAGGCCATGTTGTAAGACTGAACTCTAGATACATTTAGTATCTAGATTGATTTCCTATGTAATTGGTGAATACAAAGAGCTATGTATTTCGACGGATGAAAGTATGTCAATAGAATCATTTAGTATCTAGACTTTTTTTTTCTGAAAAATACATCGAGTTATGTATTTGGGAAGATAGAAGAAAATATAATTGTGAGTCATTACAAATACACAATTGATGATAAGAAGAAATTGTATCTTCAATGATCGATTGGTAGCTCGAATGAATTGTTCTGTGAAAGAACATAGTCTTTCATATTTCAGAAGTCGATAGATAATGGAGGGAGGGTCGAATCGAAACAGACAAACAGTTACAACAAACACCCTGCTACAGAATACACAACAAAAAAACATAGATATACTATTGTGAAATAATAAGGAAATCAACTAGAAACTTAAGCACCAAAAAACCCACAAAATGCAACACCATTCCTTTATTGATTCAATGCAGATAAAAAATTTTACATTACATCCTTCCTATTCTAAAAGAATGTCTTGAATGGTTTCTTGCATGGCTGAAAACCACTAGAAAGTTGCTCAGAGGGTAATGGTCTGCATGTGTGGGTTCCCTTCCTACATGCTCTCCCAACCTATAATCCTTATCTCAAGTATTCCTTCCATGATTCACCTAATTCATGGTTCATCAACCCCTTCTCCATCATGTCCATGCCTCTTTAAAATCCTCCCTTATCCTCTGAATTGATTTTCCTTCTATTGCTAAAAATGGATAGTTACCAAAACCGCCTGACAATTCACTTTCTTCTTGGTGTTAACAAACTTATGTTGGGCGCGAGAAAATTCCTACCACATGGATGCAACTCATAATGAATAATTCCATCATGGAGAAGTCAAATTTGTGTGGTCACAATGCTGAAAATGAATAAACATTGCGACACTTATAAACTTCCACCATACACAAGAGTTTCATCATGAGTTTCAGCACAAGTTTCAGTGCGAGTTTGAACATACACAAGAGTATTTGCATGAGTAACAATCGTTTGAATTCATATCAAATTGATTAAATAAAATGGACCACTAACACAATCCTTATTCAAATTATTTCGTAATTTGACGAATAGAGATATTTTTTGGTGATGCAGCTTGTTTGAGCCCAAGGATGCTCCTGGATCAGACAACCCTGGTAAGAAAAACTTGAGATCCAAATAATGTGTATATTAATTCTGAGGTGAAGAGTTTTTCACATGTGCTAACTGATTTTCAGTCACCCACAATGCATCCTCTTCCCCTCAATGCTTCCAGTTGATTAAATATTCCATGTACTCCTTGTGGAAAATCTTCTCACCAACTCGTGTAGCGAGAATTTATTCAATTTTCTCCTCTAACTTAATTGGTATATGATGTTCCCATTCGTTGAGGGTACCTTCATATAATATTTTTTCCCATTCATGAAACTCATAGAAGTCAACAACATTGAATTTAGGAGATATGTCAAACTTCTCCAAAAGTTCCAGTCGATAAGCATTATCATACATCTTTTTCAGAATTTGGCATATTCCTATATTCTTGTACTTGAGTTTATTATATGTGCCTCAAGGAAATTGATCCTTCCTCAAGTGAGCCATGACCAAATCACCCTCTCAGAATACCTTCTGTATCCTATGTTGATATGCACTTTGTTTATAACTTTCATTGTTGGTCTGCAATTTATTTTGTACATGTTCTTGTAATTCATGCATATTGTCCACAAAATCATTTGCATCAAAACTATTGTTTCCTTCAAAATATGAAAATGCAACCAAATCTACCACACATTTTGGCAATTGTCCATAAAAAATATGAAATGGACTCTTTCTCATAGACATGTTCACCGAATCATTATATCGAACTCAACTTGGCCTAATGCTAAATCCCATTGACTAGGATTCTCTCCACTTAAATTTCTAAAAACATTTCCTAGACTCATGTTCACTACTTATGTCTAACCATCCATCTGAGGATGATATGCCAAACTATATAACAAATGTGAGCCTAGGTTTTTCCAAAGTTTCCTCCAAAAATTCCCAAGGAATATTGTATCTCGATCTGAAGTAAGTCTCCATGGTAATCCATGAAATCTAACAACCTCTTTGAAAAATAATGCAGCTACTTCACTAGCATCATTAGTCTTCTTACATGGTATGAAGTGTTTCATTTTTTAAAATCTATCCACAACTACCATTGTTGAGTCATGTTTTCTCTATGTCATAAACAATTCTAAGACAAAACCCATACCGATATCCTCCCAAGGTCCTTTGGGTACTGGAAATGGAGTATAGATTCTCATATTCTTACTTTTTCCGTTTTCTAGTTGACATATCCTACAACCATCAATAAAATTTCGGACATGTTTATTAATGTTGGGCCAAAAATATCTCTCTTTCACCAAGGATGCGGTTTTATCAATCCCAAAATGTCCTTCTAAACCACCAATATGAAATTATTTAATGAGATTCAGCCATATGGAACTTCTGGGAATACACAATGGTTCATTTTTAAACAAAAACCCTTCTTGGATATGGTAATCTAGATACGGTGTTTTGTCTAAACTCCAAGACTCCTTACACGCCTTCCAATCTTCTGAGATATCTACATCTTATTTATACAATGTCTTTAGACAATTCAGAATTACCACTTCTACCTACATGGTATTAAGTAACGTTGTCCTCCGAATTAATGCATCAGCTACCTTATTAGACTTCATGGACCTATGCATCTACACAAAAGAATAGCTTCGCAAGAATTTTATCCATTTAGTATGATTTTGATTCAAATTACCTTGGTTTTTAATGTACTGCAGAGATTTTTGATACGTGAACAAGACAAACTCCTTCAACAATAGATAATATCTCTATTTCTTCAAGGATTTCACAATAACATAAAATTATTGATCATAAACATAGTACTTCTTTTTGGAATAGTTGAACTTCTCGCTGAAAAAATCAATGGGTCTTCCTTCTTGACTTAGAACTTCACTGATTATTGTTCCACTCGCATCAAAATCAACCAGAAACATTGCTAAAATATGGTAATGTTAATATTGGTTGCCTTGTTTACTTTTCTTCAGTTCTTCAAATGAATTCTCTACTGCTATAGTCCACTCGAACCCTCTTTTCTTCATACATTTTGTAGCATGTGCACATATTTGGCTAAAGTCCCAAGTAAAGTTTCAGTAGAATCCTACCAATCCATGGAATCTCCTCACATCAAATGTGCATCTTGGTGTTGTCTAGTCAATAATAGCCTTCATTTTCTCAGGATCCTTTTTAATTCCTTCTTTTGAAACCATTAAACCCAGGTACACCAATTCTCGCTGCATGAATGTACACTTCGTCAGGTTTATTAATAGTTTCCCTTCCTTCAAGAATTGTAGTACTACTGTGACATCCCCAAAAATAAAGTATTTTTGGAAATTTAAATTTGTTGGAAAATTATTCCATTTTAGTAAAATCGAATTTGGAAAAATTTTGCCATTTATGGCAATTCCAAATTTCGAATTTGATAATTGTAATTAATTATTATGACTATTGGGAAGAGATCTAATTTGACCCAACTAACTATTTGACTATGAAACTTGTATGTAAACAAAATATTTTATATTGATTGGAGGAGGACAAATGGAACATCCATGTTAAAATCAGTTGACCATGACTCCATGAGTGGGGAACATGTTGGAATTACCTTTGGGCTGATTGTTACAAGTGGAAAATCCGATATTTGGCCATTGGCAGCCCTTGAAAATCAGGGATTTAGAAAGTTGCAAAAAGTCCCAAGGGAGGGCAAAGGACCTAGGATTTTTTTTTTTATGGATAAATAGCATATGTGAGGACGCAAGACACTGCCTAGTATGCGGGGAGGAGAGACGACTGTTTTTTTTCTATTATGAACACTACGAATTGAGTGTGAGGCAAGAGGAGTCTGCTGAAACTGAAAGACATTTCTGAGGAGGAGTTTTCCAAGTTATCCCTCATGGACTCATGGTCAGGCTAGGGGGTGAACTGGGAAAGTAACTTGGCTATCCTATTCTACGGTTGGGAGGAACATGGTTGTTGCCTTTGTTTTCCCATGAACTGGTTCAGATATGTTATTCTCCTCCTTCTTTTCTTTGAATGAATTATATATATATATTGTAATGTAGCTATTTGGTCCTAATGGTGAAATATTTTTTATTCGTGGATGAAATTTAGTTGTTATGGGAATTTTATAATCGATAGCCTAGTTCTGGAATTTCCACTTCTGCAATTGGAAATTCTAGGGAACTACCTATGTATAATTTGGGAATTGAACAGATCTATATATTCAATAAGTTTATGTATATCTTTGTAAGGTTCCGAGAGTCGTATTATATAGCTGAGCCTTCCCTTCACTAATAATATTGAAGGGAAGAGACACAGGATGACATGGACTGTCCAAACCATAAATATTACCTATACAAGTACATGTAGAAATATATATATATTCATTTGCAATTGGAATTTTGTGAGGCATCACTATTTAACAAAATGGTGTAACTATAACAGACCATACTTATATAGAAATATGATGTCACGTTATATAAGTAATTAGATTATATCAATTGGCAATCAACCCTTTTTACATAAAGAAAATATCGAATCAGAGAGTCTGAGACTTCTCTCTATTTTAAAGAAACACGGTATCGTTCCAGATCAGATGGAATAAATCATGTTGTTCAATTATAGGATATTATAGAAGTAGGTCACTCTGTAAGTGTAAAGGTAAGGAGATGCATGAGTGTCATAAACCACCTACCGATAGAACATATAAGCATAGTTTTTTATTTACAAGAAATAAAAGATCCATCTGGAAAGATAACCACTGTATTAAATCACAGAGTAATGGTATACATGTAAAAATGCCCATTCGGTGTTCGACATAAAAAGGGAATATAATTCTTACATTTTTGTACATATAGCTGACAATTACAAAATATCAGAAAACCCCTGTGACATAATGATAGATGCATGGATATGGATGTACACAAACCTATATATATATGTCTAGGTCCTCGTGCTAGAAATACATCATAGAATCGTAACCTTACTCAGACCGTTTTATCTCCAATCTAATTACTACAAACTTAGAACGAAGCATATTGGAAATATATATATATATATAAAGAAGGTCGAATGAAAGTAAATGAGGTATATATGGTATTGTAGATCTAATACCTTCGAATTTCAAACACCCAGAATTTAAATAGAACATTCAATCTAAGATATAATCACAATAAATAAATTCTTGAGTAAGGTGAGACCTGAGTGATGCACTCAATAGTCATTTCATTAAATTCAAAAGAATAGGACAGTCTTGTAGATAAATCACTACCAGAGTCATATTGTAATAACTGGGCCAAACGTTATGTTACAATGGGAATTTTTCCCCTTTCAAATCCGATAGGAAACTGAGAAAAAGGACTATAGTGAGTTATTACATGTTCGCAACCGCGAATGATCAAGTTCTGGAGCGGTTATAACAGGGAACTCGATTACCTTTTAGATCGGGCTCGCAGATGAACATCTGAATTCTTCGCGTAAACAAAACCCTGGAAAAATTTAATAGTCGGAGATTAACATTTTATATATGAGGAAGACTTAAACAAGCATATGAATATTAATACATCCTACCAAGACACTACTTAACTTTAAATTCATGACTCTTGAGACCCTCTGTTTCTTCTTATTGTCTTCCGTTGAGACATACGCCCATGGTCGAGAGCGGATAGTGCCATATCTCACTGATGGGTACCCTCGCATTAGACAGGTCCCATCATTAGTAATCGACTATACAAAAATTCTTATGAAAACACAAACTGCACATATACCCTGGCCTAAACAGAGTATAAGTTCTTTAATTTTTTTTAAACTGGGAATATGCTTAACTGATGGAGTCTAGTTGATCATAACTAAATGACACAGGACTGTATAAGCTATCAGTAATACAAAGTTGTTTCGGCCAAATGTTTTGTAAAGTATACGTCATTGGAAAAGCTTTATGAGTAACACAGGCGAAGGTCCAGATAATTTCTCTGTGATGCTATGGAGGTAAGGTCATGCATGTACCATGCATTTAAAACCAAGAACACAGTAGGGTTATCCCTACAAGAGAAAACCCTCCCTCAAACTCTCGAGGAATTTGATTATGAATCATGGTTCACGAGAGGTGGCCACCCAAAACCCTAGGTCCCAAAACATAGATAAATGAGGCTAGTACTTCCTCTCCATAACTAGAGGAGGAAACAACGTTAAACTCAAGAAAATCGCTTCTACAGGATTTCAGGATGGAATCAAAGAATTACATATAGATTACACCAAATGAAAAGAAATATGTAAATTACTGCACCATTTTCTTTATCAACCATAGTAGCGTACGTAGGGAAAGAAATTACCAGGAATGTGAACCCCGTCGTCTCCTACAATCTTGAGACAACCACCATGAAAAAAACTTTGCTCCAACATATTGTTGCACAAAACCTCTTCGCAGAACACAACAATGGAAAACTGGAGACCCACGCAAAACCTAAGCGACGCCTAGTCTTCTCAAAATAAATGTGGAGAGTGCAGAGGATGATTGGCCATGTGACTATGGTAGGGTCGATATGACACTTTGGGAATACAGCCCGTTCAATTCATTGGAATGCACAATGCTATCATTAATGAAGTTGCAGGGCTATAACTACCTAGACCACGGACTAACCCTTCCCTTTAAATAAGGTTAGATTTGACCCCTTCTAACTTGATGAAAGTTAAATGTGCATTCATGCCTCTGTATTATTTGGAATTAAATAATTCGATCCTAATTTTCAGTTATCCACTAATGTATAGAATTAGAGCTCTAATTAAACCATCGATCCCAAGAACCATTACATAATTGGGACTTGGTAGTTAGGCCAGATACTTGGTATTTAAAAATCGACCCCATGACTATTATGGATAGGAACTAGTTCAAGCCTCCTAACGTTAAAAATCATCAAGTGGACCTGTGCGCAGTCATAGTCTTATGCTAAATGAAGTTTAGTATGTTTTCATAAGACCCCGCTTATATTTATATCCCTACACAGATAGATAAGGACTAGAGCCACAAGGGGGTCCACTAAAGCCTTGGGACCTTACCCTTATAACCTTTCTACTTGTGTTAGTCAAATATGTTATAGATAAGACAATCTTGTGGTAAGTGGAACTTTAGGAATTTCTTAACAAGATAATAGAATGTAAGGTAAGATTGTATTACAAAGTTCTTTCTAACGGAGTTATGAAAACAAAGACCTCTTCTGCTATAAACATAATTTTTTTGTTTGGTTGGTAATTATGAGGTACATTACAACTACCCTCACATGCCCAATATGATTTGTTCTACTCTTTCTAAAAATCAGTATATCATCCAAATATACAACAACGAACTTACCCAAAAATGGTTTCAATACTTTGTTCATCAATCTCATGAATGTGTTGGGCGCATTAGTTAACACAAACGACATCACTAACCATTAAAACAATCCATATTTCGTCTTGAATGCAATCTTCCATTTGTCACCTTATCTGATTCGAATTTGTTGATAACCACTCTTCAAATCAATTTTTGTAAAATATTATGAACCACTTAGGCAATCCATAAGGTCATCCATTCTGGGAAATGGAAACCGATACTTGATAGTGATCTTCTCTATATCACGTGAATCAGTACACATTCGCCATTCCCCTGTCTTCTTAGGCATCAATATTGTTGGTACTACTCAAGGGCTCAAGATCTCATGGATCAATCCTTGGTCAAGCAATTCCTACTTTTTTCGATTCACTTCTTCACTCTTTTATGGAGTCATTCGATAAGGCACTTTATTTGGAAAATTCGATCATGGGATCATATCGATATGGTGTGACTACACAAAGGAGGTAACCCTGTGGGTAATTCCTCTGCAACAATTTGTTTTAAATATTCCAACATGCATTAGATCTATGCTAGTACATAACTCCCCTTTTCATCCTCTTCAACCTTCTTTGGCACTACAACCAAACAATACACATTCTATTTCTTCTCCTCCAGGAACTCCTTGGATGAACACAACATAATGCAGTTGTTACTGCTACTCACGTCCTTGTTGCAACTGCTTTTGTTACTCCCACCATCTTCACGTATTGGTTTCAACTTATAAAGTTATCCATTTTGAGTAAATTCATATGAATTTTGTCTTCCATCATGGAACACCTTTCGGTCAAACATCCAAATTATCCCAATCATAATATGGTACACATTCATTTTACTACGTCACATAACACTTGCTCTTTAAAATCTCCAATCTGAAATTTTAACAAACATCGTTCAGTCATCGTTGCCTCTTAGCCTTTCTGCAACCACAAAACTTCATAAGGATTGGGATTTGGTTCAAATTTCAGATTTATCCTCCTCTTTACTTTGGTAGAAATCAAGTTTTCTGTACTTCCTCCATCAATAATCAAGTTACAACATTTTCCTTTGACTTTGCATATGGTCTTAAACAGTCTTTTTCTCGGTTTAGGTTCTTCTATTAACTTTTGTTTTGATTTAAGTAAAATTCTTCGAAACATTCAATTCTCAACTTCTTTGTATGGAATCATAACCACATCTTATCCAACCACTGATTCATCACCTACCATGGTAACCTGCATTCTAGCATCACCTCTTTTACTAAGACCTTACTTTTCTGGGCATTCCAAGGCTTTCTGACGTTCAACTCCACATCTATAACAAGAAATTACAAACTTTCACTTTCCTCTTTTGAATCCTCTACCTCTACTAGCTCCATTTCCTATGGAACTTTCGCTACTTGTCGATTCCTCTTCCTTCCCATTTTCCTTATCAATGTTTGTTCTGCCTGTTCCTCGTGGACCTCTTGCCCTTAACTTTTGTTGGGTTTTCTTGACAACTTTCTCCTCCACCTTTAGGGAAACTTGGTAAGTTTTAGCTACAATACGAAAATAATGTGTACTCATCTCATCCTAGATTATATACTTTAGTCCATTCATGTATCTATCGACATGCTAATACTCTAGCTCCTTAATGCATGATTTAAGTGACAACATGAAAAAAATCTTCACATGAGTATATTTATGCCTCAGATTTTGCACTTGTCTACACACATTCTGTTGGTAATACGCAAGTAAGAACTTTTCCTTAATCTTACTCATCATCTTCTTCCAGTTCTTGATCTTTTCCCTCTTATTATCAATTCTATCTTTCTACAAGATGTCCCACCAAAGGGAAGCATGTCCTTTCAACTTTGTGATAGAGAATCGAACTCGTTTTGGATCATAAACATTCTCATATTCAAAATACGTCTTGAGCTCCCATATATAGTATACAAGAGTTTTACCCTTCCAGATTCCATCATAGCATGAATAATCGACCGTCACACAACCTTTGTTACTCAGAGAGGATATCAAATGCTCTATTGGGTCTACATCCTTAGTATTTTGTTTAATATCACTCTCATCTTCAGAGTCAGAATCTGTCTCAACATCTCCATATCCAAGCTTATATTGTATATCAGGTTTAAAGCATTCCAGCAGCGATATCACCTATCAGGATAGCATATCCATTAGTATATTTGACGTGATCGGGGGCTTCTTGACTTCCACCAATTTGTATTATAATCTCAACGATGTTTGCATTGAAAGAAGAAGCATGGTGCATTTTGCAGTTCGGGTAAGGAGGATATTTAAGTATTTTTATAAAACCTTTGTATAAAACTCAATCATCTGGATTGTACTGCCTGTGTACTGCCTGTCTGGGGCGGGAGTTAGAAATATCGAACAGAATATATAAGGAAGCCGATCGAAAGGCAAATTTGATGCTTTAAAAATGACAGAAAGTAGCACCGAAAAACGAACAAAAACATCGAAGCATCTTCCTCCTTAAACGCACCTATCTTCACCCTATATTCGGATGTTTTTTTCGTGCCATCCTTGTTCCTTACTTCTGCTCGTATTAATATAAATACTTCCACCAGGATACCAACTCCGTGGCACGCAATAATATAAATACTTCCACCAAGCCTGCAAGCTATGAATGTGTAATCTGCATCCAGCCCTGGTTTGAAATTCCAGGCCTGGGGATACAGGTTACGTATTCTTTATCCATGATTTAAAAGTATTGTATTATGACGATGTATGAGTTATAATACACCGTATTGTATACCTGTAAGTATTTCTGTTACTAACGTCCTTAGTTAATATCACCGTTATTGTTAATTATGATTGCTTCATTTTACTTATGTCTATTTATTTTTGCGTGTTTCCTTTCTGTATATGTTTACCAATGCTTCATTTCTGTAGCTGTGCATGTTTCCTTTATCAATGTTTCATTTCTGTAGCTGAATGTCTATGTTTCATTTCTATTATTGGCCAGCGAAAAAACGCTTCCTCCGCCTTTTTAGCACTTCATGCCATTGGGCAGAGAGAAGGTGCTTGGAAAAAAGAACTTCTCCTTGGAAAAAAGAACTTCTCCTTGGTTGAGATAGCTGTATGTTATAAGACAACCTCCCTTATGTTAAAAGGCCAATTTTAGTTACGAGTTTTATTAATTTATGTGTGTTATTAGTTATGAGTTTTATTAATTTATGTGTGTTATAAGATAAAGGTTTAAGAATCATTGGTAATGGTCTATCTTATAGATTACATTAAGTTTTAATATATTGACACTAGGGATTCATATCTCTTCCATATTTATCGAACTATCTCTCCATTTTTTTTTTGATGTTTAATAGAATGTGAGAAAAAATAATTTTAATTTCTTTGTTATATCTAAATATATAAAATATTGAAAAAAAATTGTTAAAAAATGCTCTTTCAACTTGAATAGAAAAGGCATTTAGCTTAAGTAATATTAATAAATTAAAATGTTATATTTGAATAGAAAAGACATTTAGCTTAAGTAATATTAATAAATTAAAATGTT
>ML793913.1:504280-517900 GCA_009831015.1 Picea engelmannii
ATATATATATATACTTTTGTTTTGTCTTCAAATTTTTAAATATTAATATTTTTTTTATCATTTCATTTATGTTATCAGAACCTGTAGAAAGATGTTGGTGTCAAGTGTTGCACATCAAGTTTATGCGAACATCAAGTTTATGCTCAGCAAAATATAAGTATTGCAAAAGCCATTTAAATATTGGTTTTTTTAAGTTTCCTTATATTAAATTGAGTGTTCATTTCAAATTTTTGTATTTACATAAATATTTATATTCTAAGTTTTTGGTTATATATATAAAATTTTGAAAATAGTGATATTAGGAAAAAACTAGATTGGATGGTTATATATCTGGAATATGATAAATAGAACATAAATATGTCCTACTATAATATGTGTTTTTAGAATGTTAATAAAAGATATAAAATTGTAACACATTAAAATACACTTCAAAATGTTAATAAAAGATATAAGATTGTAACACATTAAAATACACTTCAAAAACATTAAAATATTTGAGTGGGGACATTTCAAAGACATTAAAATATTTGTTTGTGAGTGAAAACTTAAATAGGATTTTAAAAAAATAAAAAATTATGAAAATGAATCCATGATTACTTATCAATGATAAAATTGACATAAAAAAATAGATGATATCATTTAGTTATTTTTATTTTATTACATTGAATGATTTATCAAGGTATTATTAAGTTTTTAGAATAAATTTTGGATTCAGAGAAAAGTATCAAAGTGTGAAGATTTAAAAATTGTTGTTTAGATAAAATATAGTGAATTGGAAAAAGTATAGAGTTTTATTATTATAATAAATTTTATCTTCTAAACAAAATAAAATTTAAAATGTCATGTTTATTTATATTATAAGTTTATTATATTGAAAATGAAAAATTTTAATAATTGATTTCTCTTCATTATTAATTTTTCATATAAATTGTTTTAGAATATTTAAATTGTTTAAGAACTTTTAATGAATAACATAATGGTGAGAAAGTTTACTTCTAACATGAGAAGTATCATGAGACCTAAGATTATGATGTTATATATTTCAAAATGTTTGAAGACTTGGTAAAACAAATGGATAAGGTAATGTATATTCTTATATTCCAAGAATATATATATATATATATATATATATATATATATATATATATATATATATATTTGTTATAACCATATAATTTAAGTTTGTAAAGATATGACATTTAATCAAAGATATAATTTAAGTTTGTAAAGCTATGACATTTAATCAAAGATATAAAAGGTAGTTATAGTGTTAAATTTTTTTATTTTTTATTTTTTGTTTTCTAGTGTGTCTATAGCATGTGATTTAAGAAATCAAAACCCAGGGTAATCTAAACTAGTTTTGAACCTTAGTTTCCTTACAAAAGGAAAGGATAGAAATTCATTCATCCTAGTGGCATTTAACAATTCTAATGTTAAAATTGAAAGTGTGAGAGAAAGATGATTATACAAAATTCTCATTTTTAGCACTTAAGATTTGGAAAACTAAAATTTAAAGATTTCACTTATTGTTACCATCCCAAAAAATGGTGAATGTTCCATTATTAAAGAATTTGTTTTGGGCCAAGGAGGCCACCTAGGGGAACACCCACCTCAGGCGCACAAGTCAATCACCTAGGCGCAACACTTCTTCACCTTTTCATGATGAATTAAATATATGTAAAATAAATGGTTCCCTCAGTATATAAGGTGAACTGGGACTAAAATAAAGAATTCTTACCTTTTCTTCTGAAGTTATGTGTATTGGTTGTTTTATTTTCTGATTTTGCAATTTACATTCACGACAATTTCGTTTTTAGGTTTTTTGAAGAATAACCAGTGCACCTTCCTTCATGGTTATCTCTAGGTGACTCTGTTTTCCATGCTTCCACTTCTGAGAGAAAGCTTATCCCATTAGCTATCCACTCTCTCAGGGAGAAAATCGTTTCCTTCTAGTTTTTCGAGGCAGAAGGGAGGGCGCACCAACTAGGGTTTGCGCCCTTACTGGTTTCTTATTTGTTGGGATGAAGTGAGTGTGCCCTCTTCCATGGTTGCACTGTCTTTCTCCCACTCATTTTCGGAGATCATTCTGAGATCGTCAAAGCCTCTTGGCCACTCTCAGATCATCCCAGTTTCTATCCCCATTGTTTGGTCACCCAAAACCAATTGTTTGCCCCTGTTCAGATTTACGCCCCTGAGGAGAGTTTGGTCAGAAGTTAGACTATGGATTGCGTGGTCACCTTCTCCTATAGATCACCTTCTTAGGCAGATCATGTGTCCAATGCATGAAGGAGGTGCATTGTAAAAATAGCATAAAACCTAGAGAAAAATGATTAAACTTGGAGGTAATATATATGTAGTGTTGGAGTAATTAACTCCTACTTTTCTTTTGTTTACTTTGAGATTCTATTATTGAGGAGGTTGTTAGATCTAGTTGGTTGTGAGGGATTTTCTGGAACTATTAGATCTATTGTATCATGTTGTCATTGATGCCAATGGTTTGATTATTAGGGAGATTGTTGGATCATATGTAAATGGTTTGGTTTGATTGATGTCAAGTAATTGATTGATATGATGCCCTTGATGAGAATGATATATGTCCAAGTGGAAACCAATTGATAAAGATGGATCATTGCTATGATGCATTGATGAACATGGATCAATGAGTTGTCATTGATAGATGATGCTAGTTGTTATATATGATGCAATGGTGAATTGATGCAAAGATGAATCATTATTGTCTTATCATAGTTGATAAGGTGCATAAATGGATGAACTCCAAAGTGGTCCCCTTATGGTGAAATCCCTCATAGGAAGATTCTTTATGGAATGAGTTATCCTAGAAGAATGGTTGGAGGACCCATGCTTGTGTGTGGAATAATGAAATGAAGATCAATGAATTTGTTGGTGAGACTATCCTAGATGGATAGTGCTATTCATGCCATTTCCGGTGGTATGTGGAATTTCACATAACTCCTCACAGTTTGAGAGTTATGGCCTTATGAAGTTGGAGGACCCCCATATGAAGGCTTGAAGCCCCAAAAGGTCAAAGAAGTAAAAGTGCTTGAAAAGAAGATATCATTGTTTAAATGACAAAGTAAAGTGACAAAATCGAGATGGATTATTTAAATGATAAAGTAAAGTGAAAAAATCAAGAAGGAATATTTAAATGATAAAGTATTGGAGAACTTTATATTCATGGAAAGTGGTTAACTATAAAATAAAGAAAATAGGTTAAGTGACCTAGAAATGGGTTAAGTAACCTAAAATTGGGTTTAGAGACCTAGAAGATGAAAGTATAAATAAGAAGCTAGGATCTCTTGTAAAATGCATATTTGGTGAGAATCCTTTATGGATCAATGAAGAGCTTTTTGGTAATATCTTTTGGAGTATTGATGGAGAGCTTCTTGTGAGAGAATCTTATTGGTGTGGATCTCTTGAGCATGATTGAAGATCTATTCTGAGGAAGAGAGCGAAAGGAGGATCTCATGGATGCATCACAGTTTTGGAAATGTGGGATATCTTGACGGCAAAAGTCTCGGAGTCACAGAAAACCCTATTTTTTTATGCCCATGCGGGCTATCTATGTATAGGTTGCATGTACATGCGGGATGGATCTGTATAGCATGAGTGTACACGCGGGCTGACTGTGTACAAGGAGCGTGGACTGAATAAAATCATGAAGATTTGTGTTTGAGCTAGTGCCAAGCTCTTGGATGATAAGGCAGGTTCCAGATCTGCATTCTATGGCCTCAGATATATCACTAAGTGATGCAGGAGCATTTCCAACACATCAAGCGAGCCAATGCTGAAGCGGAAACCAGGTGGATAAGCCAACACAAATTTTGAAAATGTTTTGGGACTGTTGCGCAAATCTTAAATGAATCATTTAAGAGGAGGCGCCTTTATGTATTGTAATGGACCTTGAGTGGATAGCTCTCATCCTTAGTAGATAGTCGGCATTTAATAGAGTTAATGCAGTTAGATAGGAATTTAATTCTAGATTTGATAGCCTAGAGTCCAAGAGGGAAAACGGATATAGATACCCTCCTTTGTACATTGTAACATTAGCATTCAAAAGAAGCAGAAGAGAAAGTAGAGAATAGTGTATGAAGAACACCCATGTACAGAAATTTGAATTAATAGAAGAAAGATTTGATTCAAATTCATGGTTTGTGTTGTTCTCTGTGTATTGATGTTATGCTCATCAATGTTCGCTTCCTATTATACACTTGCTTTTATATGTTGTGTATGTGATTTCATGGTTGAATAGAAGTCGGAAGGGGACAAGGAATTAGTTTCAATTGTTTCTCTATTTTGAGCCAGAGAATTCTTGCAAGGAGTGTAGTTGAATCATCCTCAAGGAGTGCGTTGACAGAAGGGTTCAATTAGAGATAACTTTTGTTCTCATCTATCCCAGAAGTTGAGTTGGGCACAGGAGCCGTGAAAGGAGTGTGCAGGATAGATGAAGTCTCAGGGTTGCGAACCTGAGAGGAGCAATTGATAGACTCCTGTTGCAGGCGTGCGCAGAGTCGGGAGTGACTTCAACACTCATTCAAGGTTGAAGGGTTGTCGTAAGGAGTGCATGCAAGAGGTTTCCAAGAAGACTGAATTCGTGGAAAAGCTCAAGAGGAGTAGGCCTTCGAACTCACTGAAGGGTAAGTGCATGGGAGCTACTATTGGAAGTCCGAGGGAAGTGTCGTAGGTTTGCGAGCAGGTGAGCGAGTCTCATGGGGAAACCACCTCTTCATTTCGTGGATTCACAAGGAGAAGAGCAGACTGTTGAAATCCTTTGAGGAGGTATTGCGAAGTTCCGTGGGTCATTGGATCTCACGGTGGTGTAGGGAGGTTACTGTGTAAGTGTGGAAGAGGTGCAAAGCTCAAGAGGGAGCAGAGTTGTCGATCCGAGTCAGAAGGACCATCAGATCTACACGTGACATCGCATATCGGGGAATCCCGAGTCGACGTACCAAGTTGTTGTATTGGGAATTATGATATCGCGATCCGCGATATCCCGATAGGCTCAGAACCGTCCATCATGTGGGACATGTGCCAGGGGATCCCAAGGAGTCGGGGTTCGGAGAATCAAGGTTTCTAAGAACAAGAAACACTTCCCGCTCAGAATCGCGAAATGCGATATCCCGACGGAAGGGTCGTGGGGGCCACAGTCAGGGTTAATGGAAGACAGGTGGCGTGCTCTATCGAGGATCGGGGAAAGGTGAGACTCAAAACCTTTGTCATCAAGATCCACGATCCCGCGAATCCTGAAGTCCTGATAAGAGGTGATGGGAGGTGGAAAAGTCAACCCGCACGTGTGCATCGGAGTGTCATCACATCGGGGTTCGGAGTTCAGAAATTCCACTTGTTGACGTCACGAGTAGCAATTTCCCGATAGAGAGAACTCCGATAGCAAAGGAGAAAGTCAACGTTGACTCGCATTGGATTTCAGGGAATTGTGAGACACAAAACACGCAACCATAGGATTCGTGAAATCGCAAGGTCCGATTTCTCGATCATTAAGGGAGATCCATTGGAGAGTTGTTGTGGGTAAGGAAAATTCTCAATAGGGAATTAGAGGAACCTTTGAGTTCTTCGGGTCGTGAACGAAAGAATGTCTTGAGGAAGCGGACGCGCTCTGAGGAGTGCGGTAGTGCGTCATCAAGTGGTATCAGAGCTGGAATATCTCTTTTATTTCTATAGTAGAGAAAGGAATTCGCCATGCCATCGAGGAGGGAAAGACATTCACCTGATCCATAAGATAGGGAGGTATGAAGAAGAGGCAGGAAGATAGCAAATCCAGAAATGGACAGACAGATGAGAGATCTCCGAGCAAGACTCGAGGATATGGAGACAACGCAAAGACGCATAGTTAGTGTGGGGGATTTCAGCGATTCAGAAGATGAATTTGAAGCTGAACACGACGAGGAAGTTTCAGCCGAAGATGCAGCCAATGAGCATTTGATCAAACCTATCGCCAGAATGGGTGAAAAGGCGAAGATGCACATTCCATTTTACAAGGGAAATCTGGATGCAGAAGAGCTTATGGATTGGATTAGAGCTCTTGACACCTACTTTGATTATGAGGATATCAAAGAGGATAAGAAGGTCAGACATGCTATCACACACCTGAAAGGACATGCAGCATTATGGTGGGATGAGCTACAAGATGATAGACGTTGCAAAGGCAAGCAGAAGATTAAGAGTTGGGATCGAATGATCGCAAAGATGAAGGAAAATTTCATCCCAAGAGACTATCAAATTACTCTGTTCAGGATGATGTAGAACCTAAGACAGAAGCTGATGACGGTGAAAGAATACACTAAGGAATTCTATTGACTGAACATGAAAGCAGGTCATCGGGAGAGCGATGATGAGAAGGTTGCTAGATATCTAAATGGTCTAAGATACGACATTCAGGATGAATTAAGCATGGTTACCATTAGGATGGTGGAGGATGCTTATTAGATGGCTCTGAAAGGTGAGGAGAAGCTGAGCTGAAAGCAAGGATAGAGGGGCCGAGGCAGAAGTCATCCTAGAGGCAAAACAGTTGTCCAGGACAAATACCAGAAACCCAAGGAGGAATGGAAGAAACCTCAGACTAGTGCAGAGAGAGGTGTAACCTCACAGAGAGGGCCATATGTTGATCAGAGAGGGCAGCATACAGAGAAGAGTGGGGGATATGCTGACAACAATACTTTTCCTTGTACCAGAGGCAGAGGAAGAGGAAGAGGTGGAGTAATCACATGCTTTACATGTGGGAAGAATGGGCACAAATCTTATGAGTGTCCAGAGAAAAAGAAGGACATTGGAGAAGCTCACATCACCGAGGCACAGAGGCGAGATGTTGAGGCCGAAGATGCAGAGGGCAGAAGATCGCTTATGATGAGAAAAGTTCTCTTGACACCCAAGGAGGTGGAAAGTTCAGTCCAAAGGACCAGACTTTTCAGAACAGCTTGCAAGACCAAGGACAGGGTATGCAAGGTCATTGTAGACAGTGGTAGCACAGATAATCCTGTATCTACAGAAATGGTAGAGAAGATGGAGCTAGAAACGACTGATCACCCAAGCTCCTACAGAGTTTCGTGGCTACAAAAAGGACACTAGGTAACTGTTACTAAACAATGCTTGGTGGAAGTCAAAATAGGAGGGTATAATGATAAAATTTTATGTGATGTTATTCCTATGGATGTATGTCATCTATTGTTGGGTAGACCATGGTAATATGATAGAAATGTGATTCATGATGGGAGAATGAATACATACACCCTGGAGAAGAATGGGAGAACCCATATGTTGCTTCCAATAAAAGATAAGGAGGCGAAGCCGGAAGTAAGCAACACAGTACTTCTCATGAGTGGGAAGGAACTTCTTACAGAGGTGAAGAAGAAAGAAGATCCACAATTCTTTGTAGTCAGGAAACCGAGGATTGTTCTGACTAGCACAAGAATGGATGATTTACCAGATGAGGTTCAGGGACTACTAGAAGAGTTCGTCGACATCATAGTGGATGAATTACCTCATTCGTTGCCACCGATGAGGAGTGTGAGTCATCATATTGACCTCATACCAGGAGCCAGTTTGCCGAACAAAGCCGCGTACAGGTTGATGCCGCAAGAAAATGAAGAGGTTAAGAAGCAAGTCCAAGAGTTGATGGACAAAGGATTAGTCAGAGAAAGCTTGAGTCCATGTGTTGTTCCAACAGTACTCAGTTCGAAGAAGGATGGAGGCTGGAGAATGTGTATTGATTCAAGAGCGATAAATAAGATAACCATCAGGTACAGATTTCCATTGCCGAGAATGGATGATCTGATGGACTTCCTGAGTGGGGAAAAGTATTTTTCAAAGACAGATTTGAAAAGCAGATACCACCAGATTCACATGAGGGAAGGCGATGAGTGGAAAATAGCCTTCAAAACCAACAAAGGACTGTATGAATGGCTAGTTATTCCATTTGGTTTGACGAATGCTCCGAGTACCTTTATGAGGTTGATGAATGAAGTCCTGAGGGAATTCATCAGGAAGTTCGTCATCGTATATTTGGATGACATACTGATTTACAGTAAATCAGTGGTTGAACATCTGAAGCATTTGGCCATTGTGATGAAGAAGCTACAACAAGAGAAGTTGTTGATTAATATGAAGAAGTCCTCATTTATGAAGATAGAGCTCATTTATTTGGGTTTTGTTATATCCGAAAATGGGTTGAGGATGGACCCAGATAAAGTAGAAGTGATCAAGAATTGGCCATCACCGAGAAATATTTTTGAGGTGATATGTTTTCATGGTTTGACTAGTTTCTACCGAAATTTCATCAGGAATTTCAGTGGAATTAGCGTTGCAATGATGAACACAGTGAAGAAGCAACATAAATATTTTCACTGGACCACAGAGGCTGAAAATATCTTCAATCTGTTGAAGCGAAAGATCACGGAACAACCGATTTTGGTGTTGTCGGATTTCCAGAAGACATTTCAAGTAAAATGTGATACAAGTGGGTTTTCCATAGGAGCGGTCTTAAGTTAAGAAGATAGAAAAATTGCATATTTCAGTGAGAAGATCGATGAGGCAAAACTAAAGTACTCCACGTATGATAAAGAATTTTATGCTATCATACAGGCGCTGAAGAAGTGGAGGCATTACTTGATCCTGAAAGAATTTGTTTTGTATAGTGACAATCATGCTTTATAGTTTGTGACTCAATAGGGGAAGTTGAATCAAAAACATTCAAAATTGGTAGAGTATATGCATAGTTTCACGTTTGTGATTAAGCATATTTCGAGTACTGCTAATAAAGTGGTTGATGCTTTGAGCAGGAAGTGTTTGTTGTTGCAGGAATTCTGAATCAAAACATTGGGTTTTGAAAATCTCAGGGACATGTACGCAAGTGATGCATATTTTTCAGAAGCGTATGAATCAGCTGAGAATCCAGTTCTCAGAGATAGAAGCCCTTGGATAGATTATATGATCCAGGAGGGATTGTTGTTCAAAGACAATCAATTGTGCATTCCAAAATGCTCCATGAGGGAGAACTTGTTAAAGGAGAAACACAGCGGAGGCTTAGCAGGACATTTTGGCCATGACAAAACATTCGCGAAGATGAATGAATCATATTTTTGGTCGAGGATGCGGACAGATGTCAAAAGGTTCGTTGAAATATGTAGATTTTGCCATCATTTGAAGGGGAGAAAGCAGAATGTGGGTTTTTATCAGCCATTGCCCATACCAGAGAGGCCATGGGAGGCGATTAGCATGGATTTTATATTGGGATTGTTAAGGATGCAAAGAGGATTTGGTTCCGTCTTTGTAGTAGTGGATAGGTTTTCAAAGATGGGACATTTCATTCCATGCCAGAAGACCAGCGATGCAACTCACATCGCAAATTTATTCTTCAAAGAGCTCATTCGACTTCATGGATTGCCGAAAAGTATAGTTTCAGACAAAGACACAAAATTCATAGGGCATTTTTGGAGGGCCTTATGGAAGAAGCTGGGAACTAACTTAGCATTTAGTTCTGCTTATCATCCTCAAATAGATGGGAAAATGGAAGTGGTCAACAGAAGTCTGGGAGACTTGCTGAGAAGCTTGGTGATAGAGCACCATAGCATTTGGGACCATATATTATCATAGGCAGAGTTTGCATACAATGACTCAGTGAACCGAAGTACAAGGAAGAGTCCATTTCAGGTTGTATATAGAATGCAGTCGAGGGGAGTTTCCGAACTGAGAGATTTAGAACAGACTTCTACTAGCAGCGCTAGTGCAGAGTTGTTCGTTGAGGTGATGAAGGAACTTCACAGCCAGGTGTAGGAACGACTGTTGAGATCAAGTCAGGAGTACAAGTGCAGAGCAGATCAGGACAAAAGACAACTTTAGTTTGGAGTTGGTGATCTAGTTCTAGCACATTTGAGAAAAGAAAGGTTCCCAAGAAAAACATACAATAAGGTGAAGATGAAGAAAATCGGACCATGCAAGGTCTTGAGAAAATTCGGGGAAAATGCTTATGATATTGAGTTGTCGGATGGCATCAGGATATCTCTGATATTCAATATCACATATTTATACCCATACAGAGCTGGAGAAGTAGAGGTTGGAGATGGGCTGCCAGTGATCCAATGGATAAAACAATTTCCAGTTGCAGAAAAGCCACAAATGGAATGCATACTGGACAAGAGAGTAGGTAAGAAGACCAGGAGAAAGGAATACAATGAGTATCTGGTCAAATGGAAGGGCCACCCAGTGGAAGATGTCAGCTGGGATACTGAAGCGGAAATTAAAAAGCATGGACATATCGTGCAGGAGCTCATGGACAGGATCCCATGAAATTTTTCAAGCCGAGGAGTATGATGCAGGAGCATCGCCAGCACATCAAGCGAGCCAGTGCGGAAGCAAAAACCAGCTGGATAAGCCAGCACAAATTTTGAAAATGCTTTGGGACTGTTGCGTAAATATTAAATGAATCATTTAAGAGGAGGCGCCTTTGTGTATTGTAATGGACCTTGAGTGGATATCTCTCGCCCTTAGTAGATAGTCGACATTTAATACAGTTAATGCAGTTAGATAGGAATTTAATTCTAGATTTGATAGCCTGGAGTCCAAGAGGGAAAATGGATATAGACACCCTCCTTTGTACATTGTAACATTAACATTAAGAAGAAGTAGAAGAGAAATCAGAGAATAGTGTATGAAGAACACCCATGCACAGACATTTTAATTAATAGAAGAAAGCTTTGATTCAAATTCATGGTTTGTGTTGTTCTCTGTGTATTGATGTTATGCTCATGAATGTTCGCTTCTTGTTATACACTTTCTTTTATATGCTGTGTATCTGATTTCATGGTTGAATAGAAGTCTGAAGGGGACAAGGAATTGGTTTCAATTGTTTCTCTATTTTGAGCCAGAGAATTCCTGCAAGGAGTGCAGTTGAATCGTCCGTAAGGAGTGCGTTGACAGAAGGGTTCAATTAGAGATAACTTTTGTTCTCATCCATCCCATAAGTGTAGTTGGGAACAGGAGCCATGCAAGGAGTGCATAGGCTATAAGAAGTCTCAGGGTTGCGAACCTGAGAGGAGCAATTGAGAAATTGCTGCTGCAGGCGTGCGCAGAGTCGGGAGTGACTTCAACACTCAGTCGAGGTTGAAGGGTTGCCGCAAGGAGTGTGTGCAAGAGGTTTCCAAGAAGACTAAATTCGTGGAAAATCTCAGGAGGAGTAGGCCTTAGAAATCACTGAAGGGTAAGTGCAAGGGAGCTTCTATTGGAAGTTTGAGGGAAGCGTCGCAGGTTTGCGAGCAAGTGAGCGAGTCTCGTGGGGAAACCGCCTCTTCATTTCGTGGATTCACAAGGAGAAGAGTGGACTATCAAAATCCTTTGAGGAGGTATCATGAAGTTTCATGGGTCGTTGGATCTGACGGTGATGCAGGGAGGTTACATTGTAAGTGTGGAAGAGGTTCAAAGCTCAGGAGGGAGCAGAGCCGTCGATCTGAGTCAGAAGGATCGTCAGATCTACACGTGACATCACATATCGGGGAATCGCGAGTCGAAGTACCAAGTTGTTGTAACGGGAATTACAATATCGCGATCCGCTATATCCCAATAGGCTCAGAACTGTCCATCGTGTGGGACATGTGCTAGGGGATCTCGAGGAGTCGTGGTTCGGAGAATCGGGGTTTCTAAGAACATGAAACACTTGCTGCTCAGAATTGCGAAACGCGATATCCCAACGGAAGGGTCGTGGGGGCCACAGTCAGCGTTAGTGAAAGACAGGTGGCGTGCCCTATCGGGGATCGGTGAAAGGTGAGACTCAAAACCTTTTTCATCAAGATCCACGATCCCGTAAATCCCAAAATCCCAATAAGAGGTGATGGGAGGTGGAAAAGTCAACCCGCATGTGTGCATCGCAGTGTCGGCACATCGGGGTTTGGAGTTCAGAAATTCCATTTATTGACATCGCAAGTAGTGATTTCCCAATAGAGAGAACTCCGATAGCAAAGGAGAAAGTCAACGTTGACTCACATCAGATTTCGATGAATTGTGAGACACAAAACACGCAACCATAGGATTCGTGAAATCGTGAGGTCCGATTTCCTGATCATTAAGGGAGATCCATTGGAGATTTGTTCTGGGTAAGGAAAATTCCCGATAGGGAATTAGAGGAACCTTTGAGTTCTTCGGGCCATGAACGAAAGAAGGTCCTGAGGAAGCGGACGTGCTCCGAGTGCGCCAGTGCTTCATCACTAAGACACTAGTATGGTTACATTATTGTCTTGATAGATGCTATAGTTTGATATGTTGTGAATTCTTAGGGAATTCTTGGTATGGATTCTATGATGTGGCTCAGTTTGGTTGGTATGGTAGATGGAGTGAGCAGCACTCTTGTGATTCAGTGGTGACATGATTTCTATGGTATACTAGATATTTATACATGATTGAGATAGCATTCATATTGATTTGATGTGGAGCATGAGGAAGCTATTGGAGAGCTTGGATGTGTTGTGACTGGCTATGGGTCAGTTTGGACAATGGAAGACAGAAAGTTTCTAAGAATATGAAGAAAGGAAAAACCCTAGTTGCTTAGAAGTAGACGCTTGTTGCATCATACACTAGCCACGTTCACACACGGGTTGTAGTGAGCCAAGGCACGTTCACACGTGGGATGCACTACTGACAGGTCGCGTACCTGTTGACAGATTGATATCTGTTGAGGATTGTTGCCTCATCTCAGTTGGTGCTGAGGATGTAAGATCAGTCTTGCATATAGAGTTGGTGCTCTTGTAGAGTTTTACTCTATTCAGTTGTTGCTGATAATCCCCAAGGATTGTAGTTTGTAATAAAAAGAAAATTGTACATACATTTTGTTTTCTTTGTGTTCATTGTAGTGATGACTTGTTGATGATATATTGTTGATATATGTTTCTGATATGTGCTCACATCTAAATGGTTATAAATGAAAGAAATGGGTAATGAATAAATGTTGAATGCTAATTGATGAGTTTTTGTGAAAGAGAGAAGTTTTGGGAAAAAGAGCCCCACACTCATTCGCCCCCCCCCCTCTAAGTGTGGTAGGTGTGTCCAACAATTGGTATCAGAGCAGGCCTTCACTACAATCCTTAACAAGCTTGAAGGAGATCCATAGACACACAAATGGATGATGAAGTTTCAATCCTTGATGAGGAGAACTATTCTACTTGGAGAATAGAGATGAGAGTGTATTTAAAGACAATGGGAGTAGCTATTTGGAAGGAAACCATCGATGGATATGTTCCATTGAAGAACAAGTCAAAGTTTGCAACTCAAAGGGAAGGAAAGAAGAATGATGCATTGTCTCCCAGGACCATTCTTAGTGGACTCTCAATCCCTATCAAAGAGAGCATGGGACAATGCACTTCCACCAATAATCTATGGCTAAAGCTAGAGGAGACATATCAAAGAAAGGAAGAAAAAGAAGAAATTGAAGACCACTCCATCAAGATCATCAAAGGTAAATAATCATCAAAATCTCTTAAATGCATTATATCTAAATGTGACTTTGAAAACATTTCAAGTGAAGATAAAGAATCAAGTGATGATAGCACAAAGGAAGATCTTGAAGACATTTCAAATGAAGGCAAAGAAGTATGTGTTGATGTT
>ML793913.1:519680-547633 GCA_009831015.1 Picea engelmannii
ATGGTACACTCATGGATGGTATTTGTTTATTATATTGATAGATGCACATTGTTTGGCATGTTGGTAGATGCACATGTTGGCATATTGGTAGATGCACATGTTGGCATATGGTGGATACATTTCATGGATGATATCTTATGACACATTGTTGATGTACATGGTTGATGTACATGGGTGTTGTGCATGGTGGGCACATTTTGGTAAATGATGTACTTGGTGGATATATTGTTCATGATTCTTTATTTTATTGATGACATATCTTTTGTTTCATGATGTATGGTATGGCACAAGTTTGATGCATGAACAGGTCCAAGGATCGCCATATGGTAGCATATTGTTCATATTGCAGAGAAGATAGGGGGAGACATACCCTCAAGGGGAGTCATTCTTCCTCCCATGATTCTAGGAGGAGATATTTATCAGATGCATACCTAGCAAAGAGCCCCATGTTTGAAGAAAGAGCACAGAGGCATAATTCCAAGGGGAGAGATGGTCATAGGGGGAGTATGTTCGATGTATTTTCAGCATTATATCATATTGATATCCCTTGTTCAAAAGGGGAGAGATTATACAGTGGAAACAAGACAGGGGGAGCAGCCCCAAGAGGAGAATGTCCCTTTTCCATTGATGTCAAAGGGGGAGAGATAATCACATTGGTGTGATTGATGTCTATTGATGGGGAGAGATTGATGCAAGAGCATCGCCAACATCAAGCGAGTTAGCATGGAGACAATCGGACAACTGGACAAACCCAAATGAAATTTTGAGTTTCTCTTGGAGTTGATGCACGAACATAAATGTGGCAATTTAATGAAGCGCACTTGTATAATGTAAACGGACCTTGAGAAATTTGCTCTCGTCCTTAGTAGGTAGAAGGAATTTAAAGTAGTTAATGCAAGTAGATAGAATTCAATTCTAGATTAGACAGTTTTAGAGCACAAGAGGGAAACGTGATATAGACACCCTCATTGTGCATTGTGATATTATTATGAAGCAGCATTGTTGAAGGGAGCAAGAGCATGCAGAGAGCTATGTAAGAACACCCATGTACAGACATATGGATTAATAGAGGAGTTTGATTCAAATTCATGGTTTTGTGTTTGTTCTCTGTGTATTGATGTTGAATGATATGCTCATGAATGTTTTCTTCCTGTTATATATTTACTTTTATGCTATGTATGAATGATTTCTTGTTGAATGTCTGAAATATGAGAGGAAAGGGTAAGGGAATGAGTTTCAATTGTTTCTCTATCTGAGCAAGGAGTGAAGTTGAATTTTCCGCAAGGAGTGCATTGACAAAGGGTTTAGATAGAGTAGATTTTGTTCTCATTTCCGCAGGAGTGCAGTTGGGCACAGGAGTCGTGCAAGGAGTGTGCAGGCCAAACTAAGTTTCGGAGTTGCGTACCTGAGCAAAGTATTTTGAGATTGTTGTTGCAGGTGTGCGCAGGGTCAAAGGAAATTCAGCACTTGGAAGTGTCTGAAGGTTGCTGCAAGGAGTGTGCGCAAGAGTCTTCTCTAAGACTCAAAGTTGAAGGCAGTTCAGAAGGATCTAAAATCTTCAAAGGGTCGTTGAAGGAAGGAAAAGAGGCCAAAAACACCTTGAAATTTGTAAGAAGCGTCATGATTTTTTGTCGTAGAAGGATGAGGTCCATGGAAAGAAGCATCTTAGCTAGTTGTGAAAAGATTCTCAGAAGAAGAGACGAACGGTCGAAATTCTCTGAGGGGAATTCATGAATTTCCGCGAGTTGTCAAATCTCATGAAGAAGCAGGGGAGTTGCTGCGAGTATTCCTAAGGGTTCAAAGCTCAGGAGGGGCAGGACCGTAGATTCGAGCCACCAAGTCCATCGGATTTACACGTGGATACGTATATCGGGGTTTCGTGGGTGGAAGTCCCGTAAACATTGCAACAGGAATCGCGATATCACGAAATGCGATATCCCGAAAGGGAAAGAGGATTGTGTGGGCCATGGAGGAGTCATAGAGGTGGACAGGTGGCACACCATTTCATAGTTTTGTGGAGTGAAGTCCCGAACTCGTTTCATTAGGATTCGCAATATTGCGAACTCTGAGATCCTGATAGGAGTGAGGTGGCATTGAAAAGTCAACTCGTGCATGTATTGGAGTTTTGGAAAATCGGAGTTCGGGAGTCGGTGAGACAAGTTGTTCGCGAGTGCCAAAATTGTGATAGGTGAAATCCTAAAGGAAAAAGTGAAAGGTCAGCATTGATTGTTGTTGGGTTTCGGGGATTCGGGAGACCAACGCTCGACCACTGACCTCGCGAAGTTGCGAAGTCCGATATCCCAAGTGCAAAGAGGGGATCTCATGAGAGTTGTTGTGGGTATATATTTCCCGAAAGGGAAATGGAAGAGCCATTTAGAGTTCTTCGGGCCATGGAAAGGAAAGATCATGTGATTACGTGGACCTTCTGACCTGCGAGTTGTGTAGGGAGCGTGCATTGGCACCAGTTTTTGGTATTAGAGCCCAGAAAGGTTCTTTGATTTCTGTAGCAGAGAAGAAGAAAAATTCACCATGCTACTAAGGAGAAGGGATAGGAAAACACCTGATCCACCAAAGGATAGGGAAATGTCAAGAAGAAGAGGTAGGCAGATGACAGATCCAACTATGGAGAAAGAGATGCGTGATCTATGAGCCAGACTCGAAGACATGGAGACAGTGCAAAGACGCACAGTCAGTGCGGGGGATCTCAATGATTCTGAAAGTGAAGCTGAAGATGAACATGAGGAAGAAGTTGCAGTGGAAGATGCATCAAATGAACATTTGATCAAAGTTATTGCAAGGCTGGGTGCAAGAGTGAAGATGGAAATTCCAGTTTATGAGGGGAACTTGGATGCAGAGGAGCTTCTAGACTGGAATAGAGCTCTGGACACATACTTTGACTATGAAGATGTCGAAGAAGACAAGAAAGTCAAGCATGCTGTCACTAGATTGAAGGGACGTGCAGCATTGTGGTGGGATGAACTACAAGCTGACAGACACTACAAGGGTAAGAAAAAGATCAAAATTTGGGATAGAATGATCGTGAAAATGAAGGCGAAATTCATCCCCAGAGATTATCAAATTACTCTGTTCAGGAGGATGAAGAACCTGAGGCAGAAGTTGATGACAGTGAAAGAATACACTGAAGAATTCTACAAGCTGAACATCAGAGCAGGTCGTCGGGAGAGAGATGATGAGAAGGTTTCCAGATACCTGAATGGCCTGAGATATGATATCCAGGTTCAGATGAGCATGGTAACCATCCAAACGGTGGAAGATGCTTATCAGATGGCTCTAAAAGCTGAAGAGAAGCTGAGTCGAAACTAGGGTCAGAGAGGCAGAGGAAGAAGTTAGCCAAGAGGCAAATCAGTTGCCTAGGATAAATATCCGAAGCCCAAGGAAGATTGGAAGAAACCTCAGACTCGGATTGAGAGAGGTGGAACCTCACAGAGAGGGAAATATGCTGAACAGAGAGGACAACATACTGAGCAGAGAGGAGATTATGCTGACAATAACACTTTTCCTCATACAAGAGGTAGAGGAAGAGGAAGAGGTGGAGTAATCACATGCTTCACATGTGGGAAGAATGGGCACAAGTCTTACGAGTGTCCAGATAAAAATAAGGAAAGTGGAGAAGCTCATATCGCCGAAGCACAGAGGCGGGATGTTGAGGCAGAAGACGTTGAAGGTGGGAGATTGTTGATGATGCGAAAATCCTTTTGACACCAGAGAAGGAGGTGGAGAGTTCAATCCAAAGGACTAGACTTTTCAGGACTGCTTACAAGACCAAGGACAGGGTATGCAAGGTCATTGTAGACAGTGGTAGCACGGAAAATCTCATTTCTACAGAGATGGTAGGGAAGATGGAGCTGGAGACAATTGATCATCCAAGACCGTGCAGAGTTTCATGGCTACAAAAAGGACACCAGGTAACTGTCACTAAACAATGTTTGGTTGAATTCAAGATAGGAGGATATAACGATAAAATATTATGTGATGTCATGCCTATGGATGTTTTTCATCTATTGTTGGGTAGACCATGGCAATATGACAGGAATGTGATTCATGATGGGAGAATGAACACATATACCCTGGATAAGAATGGGAGGACTCACATGTTTCTTCCAGTCAAGGATAAGGAAGTGAAACCGGAAGTAAGCAACACTGTACTTCTCATGAGTGGGAAGGAACTTCTTACAGAGGTTAATATGAAGGAGGATCCATAGTTCATAGTGGTCAGGAAACCAAGGATTGTTTTGACCAGCACAAGGGTGGATGATTTACCAGAAGAAATTCAGGAACTGTTGAAAGAGTTCACTGACATAGTAGTGGATGAATTATCTCGTTCGTTGCCACCGATCAGACGTGTGAGCCATCACATTGATCTCATACCAGGAGACAATTTTCCAAATAAATCCGCGTACAGATTGATGTCGCAAGAGAATAAGGAGGTTAAAAGGAAAGTCCAGGAATTGTTGGACAAAGGATTGGTCAGGGAAATCTTGAGTCCATGTGTTGTTCCAACAATACTCAGTCCAAAGAAAGATGGAGGTTGGAGGATGTGTACTGACTCGAGGGTGATCAACAAGATAACCATCAGGTACAAATTTCCATTGCCAAGGATGGATGATCTGATGGATTGCTTGAGTGGAGAAAAATATTTTTCAAATATTTATTTTAAAAGCGTTTATCACTAGATCCGCATGAGAGAAGGTGATGAGTGGAAGACAACATTCAAAACCATCGAAGGGTTATATGAATGGCTTGTTATGCCATTTGGATTAACAAATGCACCGAGTACCTTCATTAGGTTGATGAATGAAATTTTGAGGGAGTTCATCAGAAAATTTGTCATTGTGTATTTGGATGACATACTGGTTTACAGTAAAATAGTGGCAGAGCATCTGAAGCATTTGTCTACAGTGATGCAGAGGTTACAACATGAGAAGTTGTTGATAAACATGAATAAGTCCTCATTCATGAAGACAGAGCTCATTTACTTGGGGTTTGTTATTTCTGCAGATGAGTTGAGGATGGATCCAGATAAGGTGGAAGTGATTAAGAGTTGGCCATCATCGAAGAATATCTTTGAGGTGAGAAGTTTTCACAGATTGGCTAGTTTTTACCGAAAATTCATCAGGAATTTCAGTGGAATTAGTGCAGCGATGATGGAAATAGTGAAGAAAAGACACAAGTATATTCACTGGACTGAAGAAGCTGAGAAAAGTTTTAATCTGTTGAAGTGGAAGATCACGGAACAACCAGTTTTGGTGTTGCCGGATTTCCAGAGGACGTTTTAGGTGAAATGTGATGCAAGAGGATTTGCAATAGGGGTAGTTTTGAGTCAGGAAGACAGGACGATAGCATACTTCAGCGAGAAGTTGAATGAAGCGAAAGTAAAATACTCCACTTACGATAAGGATTTTTATGCTATTGTCTAGGCATTAAAGAAATGGAGGCATTACTTGATTCCCAAGGAGTTTGTCTTATACAGTGACAATCATGCACTGTAGTCTGTGACTCAATAGGAGAAGTTGAATAAGAGACATGTTAAATGGGTTGAGTATATGCAGAATTTCACTTTTGTGATTGAACATATTTCTGGTACTGCTAACAAAGTGGCTGATGCTTTGAGCAAGAAGTGTTTGCTGTTGTAGGAGTTCAAAGTCAAAACGTTAGGTTTTGATGATCTCAGAGGCATGTACGCAAATGATCTAGATTTTAAGGAGGCATATGAAGCAGCTGAGAATCCAATTCTCAGAGACAGAAGTCCATGGGTAGAGTACATGATCCAGGAAGAATTACTGTTCAAGGGTAATTAACTGTGTATTCCAAAATTCTACATGAGGGAGAATTTGCTAAAGGAGAAACACAGTGGAGGATTGGCAGGACACTTTGGTCACGACAAGATGTTCAAAAAGTTGAATGAGTCATATTTTTGGTCGGGAATGCGAGTAGATGTCAACAGATTCATGGATAGATGCAGAATTTGCCAAAATTCAAAGGGAAGGAAGCAGAATGCAGGGTTTTATCAACCATTGCCAATACCAGAGAGGTCGTGGGATGCAGTCAACATGGATTTTGTATTAGGGTTGCCAAGAACACAAAGAGGTTGTGATTCAATCTTTGTGGTGGTGGATAGATTTTCCAAGATGGCACACTTCATTCCATGTCAGAAGACCAGTGACGCAACTCACATTGCAAACATATTTTTCAAAGAAGTCATTCGACTTCATGGCTTACCAAGAAGCATAGTTTCGGATCGAGACACCAAATTCATAGGAAACTTTTGGAGGAACTTATGGAAGAGGATGGGAATTAACTTGTCATTTAGTTCAGCGTATCATCCTTAGACGGATGGACAAACAGAAGTTGTAAACAGAAGTCTGGGAGACTTGTTGAGAAGCTTGGTGACAAAACACCATAGCCAGTGGGACAACATATTACCGTAGGCAGATTTTTCTTATAACGACTCAGTTAACAGGAGAACAGGGAAGAGTCCATTTTAGATTGTCTATGGCATGCAGTCGAGAGGAATTTCTAAACTAAGGGATTCAGAACAAACTGCAACTAGGAGCGCTAGTGCAAAAGGTTTCCCAGAAGCGATGAAGGAACCTCACATCCAGGTGAAGCAACGATTGCAAAATTCAAGTCAAGAATATAAGCGCAGAGCAGATCAGCACAAAAGGAAACTTCAGTTTGAGGTTGGTGACTTGATTCTGGCACATTTGAGAAAGGAAAGGTTCCCGAGAGGAACATATAATAAATTGAAGATGAAGAAAATCGGGCCATGTAGGGTCTTGAATAAATTTGGGACGAATGCTTACGAGATTGAACTACCCGATGGGATCAGAATTTCTCCAATATTCAATATCTCAGATTTCTACCCATATAAAGATGAGGAAGAAGTGACATAAAATGAACAGCCAGAGGTGTAGTGGTGAAAGTAGATTCCAGTTGTAGATAAGCCGCAGATGGAGAGCATACTGGATAAAAGAATAAGCAAGAAGACCAGTTGGAAAGAATACTTTGAATGTATGGTCAAATGGAAGAACCATCTAGTTGAATATGCCATCTGGGAGAACGAAGAGGAAATCCAGAAGCATGGACAGACTATGCGTGAGATGATGGATAGGAGCCCATGAAAATTTTCAAGCCAGGGAGTATGATGTAGGAGCATCGCCAACATCAAGCGAGCCAGCGCGGAGACAATCGGACAGCTGGACAAACCCAACTGAAATTTTGAGTTTCTCTTGGAGTTGATGCCCGAACATAAATGTGGCAATTTAATGAAGCGTACTTGTATAATGTAATTGGACCTTGAGAGATTTTCTCTCATCCTTAGTAGGTAGAAGGCATTTAAAGTAGTTAATGCAAGTAGATAGACTTCAATTCTAGATTAGACAGCTTTAGAGTGCAAGAGGGAAACGGGATATAGACACCCTCATTGTGCATTGTGATATTATTATGAAGCAGCATTGTTGAAGGGAGAAAGAGCATGCAGAGAGCTATGAAAGAAGACCCATGTACAGACATTTGGATTAATAGAGGAGTTTGATTCAAATTCATAGTTTTGTGTTTGTTCTTTGTGTATTGATGTTGAATGATATGCTCATGAATGTTTGCTTCCTGTTATATATTTACTTTTATGCTATGTATGAATGATTTATTGTTGAATGTCTGAAATATAAGAGGAAAGGGTAAGGGAATGAGTTTCAATTGTTTCTCTATCTGAGAAAGGATTCCTACAAGGAGTGCAGTCGAATTGTCCACAAGGAGTATGTTGACAAAGGGTTCAGATAGAGTAGCTTTTGTTCTCATTTCCGCAGAAGTGCAGTTGGGCACAGGAGTTGTGCAAGGAGTACACAGGCCAAGCTAAGTCTCGGAGTTGAGTACCTAAGAAAATAATTTTGAGACTGTTGTTGCAGGTGTGCGCAGGGTCAAAGGAAATTCAACACTTGGAAGTGTCTGAAGGTTGCCGCAAGGAGTGCGCGCAAGAGTCTTCTCTAAGACTCGAAGTTGAAGGCAGTTCAGAAGGATCTGAAATATTCAAAGGGTCATTGAAGGCAGGAAAAGAGGCCAAGAACCTTGAAGTTTGTAAGAAGCATCATGATTTTTCACTGCAGAAGGATGAGTTCTATGGAAAGAAGCATCTTATCTAGTTGTGCAGAGATTTTTAGAAGAAGAGATGGACGGTTGAAATTCTCTGAGGGGAATTCACGAATTTTCGTGAGCCTTCAGATCTCATGGAGAAGAAGGGGAGTTACCATGAGTATTCCTAAGGGTTCAGAGCTTAGGAGGGGCAGGACCATAGATCCAAGCCACCAGGGCCATCGGATTTACATGTGGATACGTATATCGGGATTTCGTGGGTGGAAGTCCCATAAACATTGCAACAGGAATCGCGATATCACGAAACATGATATCCCGAAAGGGAAAGAGGATTGTGTGGGACACGGAGGAGTCAGAGAGGTGGATAGGTGGCACACCATTTCGGAGTTTCATGGAGTGAAGTCCCAAACTCGTTTCATTAGGATTCGCGATATTGCGAACTCCGAGATCCCGACAGGAGTGAGGTGGCGTTGAAAAGTCAACTTGCACGTGTATCGGAGTTTTGGAAAATCAAAGTTCGGGAGTCGGTGAGACAAGTTGTTCGACATCACAAGTATCGAAATTGTGATAGGGGAAATCCCAAAGGAAAAAGTGAAAGGTCATCATTGAATGTTGTCGAGTTTCGGGGATTCGAGAGACCAACGCTCGACCACTGACCTCGTGAAGTCGCGAATTCCAATCTCCCAAGTGTAAAGAGGGGATCCCATGAAAGTTGTTGTGGGTATAGATTTCCCAACAGGGAAATAGAAGAGCCATTTAGAGTTCTTCGGGCCATGGAAAGGAAAGATCATGTGCTAACGTGGACCTTCTGACCTGCGGGTTGTGTAGGGAGCATGCGTTGGCACCAGAGATTGATGTAGAGAGATAGTCACATTGACTATTGATGTACGGCATGCCTTGTCTACACGTTGACATCAATATTGGTAATTGGAGTTGACATCAATGTTGGCATTGCCATCAATGTCAAAGGGGGAGATTGTTGGATCATGTTGTCATTGATTCCAATGATTTGATTATTAGGGAGATTGTTGCATCATATGTAAATGGTTTGGTTTGATTGATGTCATTGATTGATTTCAACTAATTGATTGATATGATGCCCTTGATGAGAATGATATATGTCGAAGTGGAAACCAATCGATAAAGATGGATCATTGCTATGATGCATTGATAAAGATGGATCAATGAGTTGTCATTGATACATGATGCATAGTTGATATATATGATGCAGCGGTGAATTGATGCAAACATTAATCATTATTTTCTTATCATAGTTGATAAGGTGCACAAATGGATGAAATCCAAAGTGGTCCCCTTATGGTGAAATCCCTCACGGGAAGATGCTTTATGGAATGAGTTATCCTAGAAGAATAGTTGGAGGACCCATGCTTGTATGTGGAATAATGAGATGAAGATTAATGAAGTTGTTGGTGAAACTATCATAGATGGATAATGCTTGCCATGCCATTTCAGGTGGTATGTGGAATGTCACATAACTCCTCACGGTTTGAGAGTTATGGCCTTATGAAGTTGGAGGATGCCCATATGAAGGCTTGAAGCCCGAAAAGGTCAAAGAAGTAAAAGTCCCTGAAAATAAGATATCATTATTTAAATGACAAAGTAAAGTGACAAAATCAAGATGGATTATTTAAATGATAAATTAAAGTGACAAAATCAAGAAGGAATATTTAAATGATAAAGTATTGGAGAACTTTCTATTCATGGAAAGTGGTTAACCCTAAAATAAGGAAAATAGGTTAAGTGACCTAGAAATGGGTTAAGTAACCTAAAAATGGGTTAAGTGACCTAGAAGATGAAATTATAAATAAGAAGCTAGGATCTCTTGTAAAATGCATATTTGGTGAGAATCCTTTATGGATCAATGGAGAGCTTCTTGGTAATATATTTTGGAGTATTGATGGAGAGCTTCTTGTGAGAGAATATTATTGGTGTGGATCTCTTGAGCATGATTGAAGATCTATTCTAAGGAAGAGAGGGAGAGGAGGATCTCATGGATGCATCAAAGTTTCGACAATGTCAAAGATCTTGACGGCAAAAGTCTCAGAGTCATAGTGTTAGCGATAAAAAATGCACTGGCATTTTTGAAGGAATGATGCCTAATCTTGTAGGGAACATTTGACTAGCTTCTAGGGCTTCAAATGCAGATTTGAAAGCACCATTGGAAATCTTAGGATTTGTAGATGTCAATCGACTATTTAATCATGCAAAATGGACTCTCCATGACTGAGAAATTTGATTTTGAAACAATATGTGCCTTCACCAGCGCAGAAGGCAGAATTATAACCAGTTAGCTGGTGAAAGCTCTGCCTTTCACCAGCTCAGGAGCATATTTTCGAGTAAATTAGCTGGTGAAAGCCTGTCATGGCCAAAATAGCCAAATTTTCACCCAGATTGGGATTTTTTGGGTTTGAATGGTTTGAAATCTTCTTCAATAAGCTGGTTATGAATTATCAAATCAAAATCTGAAGGCCATTCTTGGAGATGAAAGTCAAAAGGGAATTTTTTGACTAGATTTGGTCATTTTCAAGGGAAAAATGATAGGGATCGAATGACACATCACCCAATTCGAATTTTATCTTTGGAGGACCAAATCAAATAGCCTTGGGAGGCTAAAACTGCACTTCATCAGCAATCTACTATTTTTAGAGATCATTAAATAGGACCTTTCCTATTTTGTTTTGATTTTCCATTCTAGATCCATTTTTATAGTATCTCATCCTACACTTGTTGTATCTATTTTGGTTTGACTATTTTTAGTAAATCTGATCCATCTTTCAAGGATCTAGATTTCATCTTGTAAGGCTATAAAGCCAAATACATTTGGAGCACTAGGGGGTTCCATTTTGGATACAATTTGGCATATGTACTAAGACTCTTATCTTGATATGAATGACAATCTTCTTTTGCTACCATTGTCAGATTTTCTCATGTGCTGCATTGATCTGTAATTTGATTCAATTTAGCTCAGCTATTAAGAACTGTCATCTTCTTATTTAGCTCATAAATTTGAATTGAATGATCTCTTACTATCTTGTATGACCCTGCGTGTTAATGTACTTGGTTATCTAGAATAGTGTTCTTCATATCCCATTTCAATTATTGTATCTAATTATTGGTTTCTAAAAGCACTGGCTCATTTGGATGCATGATATGTTGTTCTTCTCATTAATCCCTTGAGTTATCCCATTGATCCACATACTTTGCTTATCAATTTCTTAAGTTACCAAGCATTCTTAGCCTACAACCCTAAGGAGTGTCTTGGAGTGATAACAAATTGGCGCCATTGCTGGGGAGAGGAGATTGAAGCTCAGCTTCCCTGGGAGACGACATAGATATGATCTTTGAGGATAGAAAAAGGTTGGACACTACATTGGTTGTAATCATCTATCTGGCGACTCCATGAAGGACGAATTCAGTGGCGACTCCATGAAGGACGGATTTGTTGGCAACTCCACTGGTATATAAATGAATCAGATCTTAGAAAAGAGGTATGCATTCTGCAATTTCTCAAGTATTTCTGGTTACCCTCATCCAGTACCTAGTAGAGATGAATGGGAACACAACCTTCCCAGATTTCGAGGAGAAGAA
Source organism: Picea engelmannii (assembly GCA_009831015.1). Taxonomy (NCBI): domain Eukaryota; kingdom Viridiplantae; phylum Streptophyta; class Pinopsida; order Pinales; family Pinaceae; genus Picea; species Picea engelmannii. Next base: position 531,399 of record ML793913.1, read on the forward strand.
TGGGAAGTGCCAGTTGAACACTTGTTGAATTTTCATGAGTTTATTCATCAGCTCTAGATCATACATGAAGATGTTAATATTAAATTGTTCAAGTTTTCATTAGAGGGGATAACCCTTGATTGGTGCAGGTCTCTTTCAGCTTCAAGCATTCACTCATTGGCAAGTTTTCATTATGCTTTCCATTTTTTTTGTAAAGATGAATTTCCAGCTGAAAGTCTCTTTGAAGATTGTTGTGGTGAATTCAAGAAGCAAGTTCAACAGGAGGTAGTAATTTCTAATGTTTGTCAAAATGATCATTATGATAATTGCATAGATGTCTCTGTCACACCTGTTGCCTTTGATTTGCATGAAGGATCAGTTATAGAAGAGAATTGTTCTCAAATTTTTAAAAAGGTTTCTCATGGTGTATTTGCACCTAACATAAAAGAGGAAGATCAGGAGATTGTTCATTTTCCTATGCAAAACAAGGGAGTGATGGAATCACTTGTCTTTGATGAAGAACAATACTGTCATCCAAAAACTCCCGCAGTAGATATTGAAACTCCTGCAGCTGACATTGAAAAGTCATCTACATAAATCAACAGGTTTACATGCACTATACTTGAACATAGATCTGCGAACAACAACAAACAATGCATCATCAACAATGAATTTAGTTTGCAACCCTCTTCATATTTACATGCAGTTGAAGGTGGCAGCTATTCTCGGAAGGAGGGTGTGCAAAGATCTTCAGATGTTCATCCGAAGCAACAGGAAGAAGTGTTTTCTTACAATGTCATTGATCCTTTTGTTGATTATCTAAAGTATTTGAGAAACATAAATGTCAAATTGCTCTTGTCAAACGAAGGTTGGTTATTCTACACTTTCAAATTATATATCAGTATTCTATGTTTTCCAGCATTCATCATTTCTAGATCAAAAGTTTTACCAGTTATTCAGATACTTGTATGGATTCATTGGAAGCATGATTTTACTTGATCTGGAAACAGTACAGTGGTTAGAGTAAGAGTAGATAAGAAGAATAATCTCTTTCTTTGAGCAGGTAGATTACTTTTAGTTTTCTTAATTAAGCAAAGAGACTCCCTTTTCATGCTTAATGGCTAGATCTGGATCATCCCTCCATGCTGTAGCTACTCAGTCAAGCCTTAAATCATGCCATGAGTCAAGCCACAAACCATACAAAGCCCAGTTCTAACACCAATGCCCAAGAGAAAGTGTCAAATTCCAAGTCAATATATCAAATACCTGTCATCATCACAAGTCATACATAAGTTATCATTAAGCCAAAACATTCAAGCATTACAGTTTCCAAATGTTTAAAGTCTAGGTCACATAGGAATTTCATTCCACATGTCACCAAGAAAACCATGCATCATAATTCAAGCCATCAAATTCTCCAGTTCACGGGGCTCGAATTGTGGCAAATGTTGTTGGTGATCCTACGTTGTTTGATGAGTGGAAGTCAGAAATATAACTTATGTCTGGAAGAGACAAGCATGTGAGACAATGAATATATGGTAATCTCTCTGCAAAAGATAAGAATGGGAAAGAGTGGACCTTTGTTCTCAAACAGATCGGCATGTTTTCCTTCGCAGACCTTAACAAAACTCAGAGAACTAGGATTTGGGAGTAAATTGTTCTTCATTGGTTTTTACTCTGATTATAAAATAATAAGCGCCTCATCCTGGATTGTCATTCTAAAGGCTTTGGAACTCTCTCTTATGAACTGCCTATACAAGATCTATTTTCCCACATCGTCTTGGGAGAAATATTGGTTCGAGGTGGACATTTATTCTCTCGATTTCACCATTTCCCCTTACCTGACATTGACAAGTTTGCCTCCTCATAGTAAGCAAATCAAAATTGACAGAATTTTTATGAAAAGAGATGTTTAAATTCAGGACGTGTAGGGATATCAACAACAAAGCGCACGACGTCCATCTTCAGGGCATTTATATCAGGGCATCCATCTTCCCAACAACTTTGCAGTCAAAGATTGAGTCTTTGGTAGCCTGAGAATAGATAAAGGACGCTGAGAACGGAAGGAAACGCTTGGTTGATTTGCCTGGAGGTCCATTGGAGATTAAGTGGAACAAAGAGAATATCGAACTACATCTTAGACTTGGAAGGACGATGAAGAACACAAAGATGAACCTGGCGTTAATAACTATAAACGGCCTAATCTGAAAGCATGGATCGATCATGATGAAAAGAGGGCTCTATGTCAATCGAGACAGGCGGGTAATTGGAGCTATTCCTGGTGTGAATGTAGGTGATCTTTTCTATTTCAAAATGGAGATGCATGTCATCGGTTTTGCATGGGCCTATCATGGCAGGAATAGATTACATCAATGAAAGATTGAATGAGTGGAGTGAGCCCGTCGAATGAGATTATTTTCTGTGCACAATGGGTGTCTGAAACATATAAGCACATCCCAGATTTTGAGGAGATAGTTGAGGGACATTCCAGACTTTAAGGCATATGTCAGCGATTTCAGGGTTAGTTCTAAATAGTTGGGGTATAGTTCGCAGATTTATCATCATTTAAGGTGACTCGAATCTATCCAAGAGCATGTCGTAAGGGATTCATCAGAGGAAGATCGTATTCAGATTCAAAAGGCTAAATGACTCAGATTTCCAGCTTATCACTTGGTTAAACTTTTTGTGCCTGAGATTTTGGTCAAAGTTTGACATCTTCCTCAGTGTTTTGTGTGATGATTCATGATCCATATGATGATAGTAGTTCCATAAGGCACTGTTAGCTTCCAAATCCCAAGACCTTCGACAACTAATCCTCCCCTATTTCATGACTGTAAACTACTAAAAGCACAGACATAGGCAGAATGGTAGTATTTTTGCTCAGATCAAATACTTTCATTGCCAAAATCATTCGAGGAAGGTTCTTAATAAATGACATAATTGAGAGGGATAAGGATCATCCTCTTTTTCATGTTTTTGAGGCAGATGCAAATGAGAAAACATTAAAAGATTTGCTATTTTGAGTTGAAGATATGCCTAGGTGTCAGAAAACGATGTCAAGTTGTAATGGCACAACAAAATCCATGTTCAGTAAGGTAGTTGAATTCCAGTAGGGTTCAGCTGAGTCTCTTTCGATCCCACAACAGTTTAAAAAAAAAAAAATATGCAATCAGCAGCAGCACGATCACCTTGTTTGCAAAACCCACTCTTGGCAGTAATAAAGGAAACAATACTACTCCAGTGAGTCTAGTAGTGGGGCATTTGACCAGAGAACATATGAATGATTTTAATGAATGGTCACCTCGTATGGATGTTGTTGAATCTGGCTCTGATTATGTGGTTACCATTGAGTTACCTAGGGTTAGTACTTCAACCATATGGGTGGAGGACGAACTGGAAGCTGAGATGAAAGAATTGGAGGGAGCAGATTTGGAGGAGCAACTTCTCCAACCTGCGGTTACTGCCTGAGCAGTGCAATATACTCAAGCTAGTCAACAAATCATATGGAGAACACGCCATCAAGCATGTCAAGAAGAGGATATTTCTGCACTGCAGGCAGAGATGGCATTGTAAAGGGATTTGTACATCTTATCAAGCTGGTACTATAAATATTGTTATGTAATCTCTATTTCTAGTGTTTTTTTTGGCTAGCTGTCTTGGCTATGCATGAAAAGGATTAGGAAATCGGGAATCAACCTACACAGGAAGTCCCTAATATATCTGAGAGAGAACCTACTCGAGCTTCAGACGCTTCTACGCCAATGCAAATCGTAGAAAGGTCATTTTCAACAATAAAACCACATCAGAAACAACAATGGCAAGACAAGTAACTGAAATGCTCAAGAAATAGACATTGTAGTTGCTTGAAATGGAGATCGTCCTTATTTTAATGAATTGTTCTATGAATCTTAGGGAATATCTTACAATAAATTGCCACAACAGATGCTATGGTGAGGTGCAATAAATTTTCCAGAGGAATTTGAAGCATACATGTGACAGAAAAAGACGATTGTAAAAGATAACAACAGTTGTGCATTTGGATTCAATTTTGTATGCTCTGCAACTGTGGTGTCATTGCTTAAATTATTTCGATATCTCTAATTTGTTTTTTCCTCGCTTGCTTAGCACATAAATTCTTGAATTAAGCATTGCAGGTCACCTGAGGTTCAAATATCAAGTGTCAACAACACTTTATCGAGCATCTGTTGAAGAATCTAACACTCTGTGCTAGATCATTGTTGCTCTGCATTATTTTATTCTCAAAGATAAAACTGAACTTTCACCAGCGCAGAAGGAAGAATTATAACCAATTAGTTGATGAAAGGTAGAGCTTTCACCAGTTAATTAGCAAATCTTAAGGCGAAATAGCTGGTGAAATCTGAGACTAGCCAGCGAAGGTGTATCTTTGCCCAGATCGAATTTTTTCTCAACCAAACATCTTGAAAATAGTTTCTAAATATGCATATTGAATTTACACATCAAATTCAAGATCCGGATTTGATAAAAAGGATGTTTGAAGAGGTGCCAAAGTCAGATTAGACACCTATTTTTGGGGCACAGAATCAGTTGTTTTTGCCAAAGATAGCAAATTCGATTATATCATGATCAAAGCACATCTATGGGCCTTGGAAGGCTATCTGCACACATCAGAGGATCTAAAAATGATTTGTATCTGAAGCTGTTGTTGTATTGATACACGATCCAGAAAAGGTTTATAGAGACATGGTTGCAACGTGTGACAAATCATTTGCTCATGCTGTTTGGCCTTCTTTTTATATGGCCATGGCTTACATGGATCAGTTTGACCAAGATAAAGATGGAATGATAGAAAACGAAGGTTTCCCAGCTCAAATATATGATGCATGGTCTGTTTTAGGTGTCGGTGCTTATTTTGGCGCTCTATGGGTGGCAACCCTTCAGGCAGTTGCTGTCATGGCAGATGAAGTTGGTGATAAAGCTTCTAGAGAACATTTTCGAGCTAAATTTCAGAAGGCAAAAACTGTGTATGAGAAACTGTGGAATGGCTCATACTTCAACTATGATAGCAGTAATAGTAGTTTAAAATTTCCAGTTGGGCATTTGGTTAGAAATTCCACATTTCTAGGATATATCTGGCACTTGATATCTTTGAGTCTTGAAAGAAACAAATTGAAGATAAATTTAAATCCTTAAAGATTCTTGTGATATAAATTCTTCAAGATTGAGGGAACAATATGCAGATTTTAATTTAGCAAAAGACAAGTGGCAGCAGCTTCGAAGACAAGTGGCAGAGTTTTCAAAAACAAAATTTTAAAGGATCTTGTAAATAGCCAAAGACATAAATGCAGGTCGTAAACATTGTTGGGACTGAAAAGGCTTAATGACTCCATGGCCCAATACTAAAGGCACAAGGTCTTCTATGTTCTTGGAGACCTCACAGGGAGGTATCCATCCCAGTTGGAGCTAGATGTTAGTGATAAAAAATGCACTGGCATTTTTGAAAGAATGATGCCTAATCTTGTAGGGAACCTTTGACTAGCTTCTTGGGATCCAAATGCAGATTTGAAAGCACCATTGGAAAGATTAGTATTTGTAGATGTCAATCGACTATTTAACCACGCAAAATGGACTCTCCATGACTAAGAAATTTGATTTTGAAAAAATGTGTGCTTTCACCAGCGCAGAAGGTAGAATTATAACTAGTTAGCTGGTGAAAGCTCCACCTTTCACCAGCTAAGGAGTGGATTTTTGGGTAAATTAGCTCGTGAAAGCCTGTCATGGCCAGAATAGCCAAATTTTCACCCAGATCAGGATTTTTTGGGTTTGAATGGTTTGAAATCTTCTTCAATAAGTTGGTTATGAATTATCAAATCAAAATCTGAAGGCCATTCTTGGAGATGAAAGTCGAAAGGGAATTTTTTGACTAGATTTGGTCATTTTCAAGGGAAAAATGATAGGGATCAAATGACACATCACCCAATTCGAATTTTATCTTTGTAGGACCAAATCAAATAGCCTTGGGAGGCTAAAACTGCACTTCATCAGCAATCTACTATTTTTAGAGATCATTAAATAGGACCTTTCCTATTTTGTTTTTATTTTCCATTCTAGATCCATTTTTATAGGATCTCATCCTACACTTGTTGTATCTATTTTGGTTTGACTATTTTTAGTAAATCTGATCCATCTTTCAAGGATCTAGAGTTCATCTTGTAAGGCTATAAAGCCAAAGACATTTGGAGCACTAGGGGGTTCCATTTTGGATACAATTTAGCATATGTACTAAGAATCTTATCTTGATATGAATGAGAGTCTTCTTTTGCTACCATTGTCAGATTTTCTCATGTGTTGCATTGCTCTGTAATTTGATTCAATTTAGCTCAGCTATTAAGAACTATCATCTTCTTATTTAGCTTATAAATTTGAATTGAATGATCTCTTACTATCTTGTATGACCTTGCATGTTAATGTACTTGGTTATCTAGAATAGTGTTCTTCATATCCCATTTCAATTATTGTATCTGATTATTGGTTTCTAAAAGCACTGGCTCATTTGGATGCATGATAAGTTGTTCTTCTCATTAAGCCCTTGAGTTATCCCATTGATCCACATACTTTGCTTATCAATTTCTTAAGTTACCAAGCATTCTTAGCCTACAACCCTAAGGAGTTTCTTGGAGTGATAACACATAGAAAACCCTATTTTTTGATGCCCACGTGGGCTATCTGTGTATAGGGTGTGTGTACATGCAGGCTGGTTGTGTATAGGGTGAGTGTACACGCGGGATGACTGTGTACAAGGAGCGTGGACTAAATAAAATCATGAAGATTTGTGTTTGAGCTGGTGCCAAGCTCTTGGATGATGAGGCAGGTTCCAGATCTTCATTCTATGGCCTTAGATCTATCACTAATACACTGGTATGGTTACATTATTGTCTTGATAGATTCTATAGTTTGAGATGTTGTGAATGCTTAGGGAATTCTTGGTATGGCTTCTATGATGTGGCTCAATTTGGTTGATTTGGTAGATGGAGTGAGCAACACTCTTGTGATTTAGTAGTGACATGATTTCTATGGTATACTAGCTATTTATACATGATTGAGATAGCATTCATATTGGTTTGATGTGGAGCATGAGCAAGCTATTGGAGAGCTTGGATGTGTTGTGACTGGCTGTGGGTCAATTTGGACAGTGGAAGATAGAAGGGTTCTAAGCATATGAAGAAAAGAAAAACCCTAGTTGCTTAGAAGCAGACGCTTGTTGCATTATACACTAGCCACGTTCACACACATGTTGTAGTGAACCAGGGTGCGTTCAGATGTGGGTTGCACTACTGACAGGTTGCCTACCTATTGACAGATTGATATCTATTGAGGATTGTTGCCTCATCTCAGTTGGTGCTGAGGATGTAAGCTGAGTCTTGCATATAGAGTTGGTGCTCTTATAGAGTTGTACTCTATTTAGTTATTGCTGATAAACCCCAAGGATTGTAGTCCATAATAAAAAGAAAATTGTACATACATCTTGTGTTCTTTGTGTTCATTGTGGTGACGACTTGTTGATGATATATTGTTGATATATGTTGTTGATATGTGCTCACATATAAATGGTTATAAATGACAACAATGGATAATGAATAAATGTTGAATGTTAATTGATGAGTTTTTGTGAAAGAGGGAAGTTTTGGGAAAAAGAGCCCCAGACTCATTCAACCCCCCACGCTAAGTGTGGTAGGTGTGTCCAACAAGATCCTACTTATGCGTGTAGTTGAGATAATATCTAATTATTTTCTTGTGTAGTTGAGGTAAAACTTCATGTATAAATATGTGCTTCGTCGAATAATGAAAGATACTTAGAGTATAGTTTATTGTGCAATAAGTTGGTATCAGAGCTAGTAGCTCTGGGTGTAACTCCCTCACTCAAGGGCCCATAAATATGTGAGATGTAATCTATTGTTGTAGGAGAGTATATTAGTATAGATCATGTCAGGATCATTTTTTTTTGTGTGTACAAAGTGTTGTAGAAGTTAGTAGATATTACTATGTGTAGATCACTGGAGAAGAGTCATATCAGCCACGATTCACACAAACTTGCATAGTGGAAGAAAATTTAACTATATGTTTTTCAATTTGTTGAGATATTGCATCTACTATTGAGGGTGAGGCACACATCACAACAATTGTTTGAAGGACTGAGCCAACAAAAAAGGAACAATGTTTCTATGTATGATTGGAAAGTGGGGACCTGTGAATCAAAGGTTAAGAGTCATCGTTTCCTTGAAATCTATCATAGTCTAGTCACCAGTCAAGAGGGTTGCAAGAACAAAGTGGTAGTGTGGATAAGAAATATGTTGGTCCATATTCCATATCTATGTGTCCACAATGGAATCCATAACGTTCTCTTTCAAAACAGGAATCGTTTCCATGGATCCAGTAGCAATTGAGTGTTTTCATATGTTGTTGTGAGTATAACTATGTATTAACATTATTTCTAGCTTGTAAAAAAATAAATGATGTCGAATTCAATGAATAACACTCATACTTTTTAGACACGGTAACTTGACCGAAGAGATTGTGTTTATTAACTAATAGAGTGATTTATGTATGTTGGAAAGAACATTGCTATTAGGTTGTGACTACAGTTTGTGTACTTGTGAGATGAAAGAGGCCACATTGTAAGACTGAATTCTATATACATTTAGTATCTATATTGCTTTCCTATATAATTGGTGAATACAAAGAACTATGTATTTCAACAGATGAAAGTATGTCAATCGAATGATTTAGTATCTAGACTTTTTTTTCTGAAAAATACATCGAGTTATGTATTTGGGAAGATAGAAGAAATATACTTGTGAGTCATAAAAAATATGCAATTGATGATAAGAATAAATTGTATCTTCAATGATCGAGTGGTAGTTCGAATGAATTGTTGTGTGAAAGAACATAGTCTTTCATATTTCAGAAGTGGATAGATAATGGAGGGAGGGTTGAACTGAAACATAGAAACAGTTACAACAAACACCCTACTACACAATACAAAACAAAAAAACACAGATATACTATTGTGAAATAATAAGGAAATCAACTGGAAACTTGAGCATCAGCAAACACATGAAATGAAACACTATTCCTTTATTGATTCAATGTAGATAACAAAGTTTACATTACATCATTCCTAGGCTAAAAGAATGTCTTGAATGGTTTCTTGCATGGCTGAGAACCACTACAAAATTTCTCATAGGGTAATGGTCTACGTGTGTGGGTTGAGACTTTGTTTCTCCCTTCCTACATGCTTTCCCAACCTAGAATCCTTCTCTCCATTTCTCCTTCCATGATTCCCCTAATTAATGGTTCACCAACCTCTTTTACATCGTGTACATGAATCTTTAAAATCATCCCTTAGCCTCTGAATTGATTTTCCTTCTATTGCCAAGAATGGACAATTACCAAAACCACCAGACAGTTAACCTTCTTCTTGGTGTTAATAAATTTATGTTCAGCGTGAGAACATTCCTACCACATGGCTACAACTCATCATGAAAAATTCCATCGTGGAGAAGTCAAATGTGTGTGGTCACAGCGTTGAAAATGAATAAACATTGTGACACTTATAAACTTCCATCATACACAAGACTTTCAACACAAGTTTCAGCATGAGTTTCAACACAAGTTTCAGTGTGAGCTTCAACATACACAAGATTAGTTTCATGAGTACCAATCATTTTAATTCGTATCAAACGGATTAAATAAAATGGACCACTAACACAATCCTTATTCGACTTATTTCCTAATTTGACAAATAGAAATATTTTTTGGTGATGCGGCTTGTCTAAGCCCAAGGATGCATCTAGATCAGACACCCCTATTAAGAAAAACATGAGATCCAACTCACGTGTATATTAATGCAGAGGTGAAGAGTTTTTCACACGTGATAACTGATCTTCAATCACCCATGATGCATCCTCTTCTCCTTGATTCTTCCAGTTGATTAAATATTCCATGTACTCCTTCTGGAAACTCTTCTTACCAACTCATGTAGCCATAATTTATTCAATTTGATCCTATGACTTAATTGGTAGATGATGTTCCCATTCATTGAGGGTACGTTCATCTAATATTTTTTCCCATTCATGAAAGACATATAAGTCAACAACATTGAATTTAGGAGATATGTCAAAATTCTCTGAAAGTTCCAGCCAATAAGCATTATCAAACATCTTTTTCATAATTCGGCATGGACCTATATTCTTGTACTTGATTTTATTATATGTTCCTCAAGGAAATAGATCCTTCCTCAAGTGAGCCATGAACAAATCACCCTCTCGGAATACCTTATGTATCCTATGTTGATATGCACTTTGTTTATAAATTTCATTGTTGGTATGCAATTTTTTCTTTACATGTTCTTGTAATTCATGCATATTGTCCACAAAATCATTTGCATCAACACTATTCTTTGCTTCAAAATCTTGAAATGAAACCAAATCTACCACACCTTTTGGAAACTGTCCATAAAAAATATGAAATGGACTCTTTCTCATAGATATGTTCACCAAATCATTATATCGAACTCAACTTGGCCTAATGCTAAATCCCATTGAATAGGATTCTCTCCACTTAAATTTCTGAAAACATTTCCTAGACTCATGTTCACTAATTCTATCTAACAGTCCATCTGAGGATGATATGCCGAACTGCATAACAAATGTGAGCCTATCTTTTTCCAGGGTGTCCTCCAAAAATTCCCAAGGAATATTGTATCTCGATCTGAACTAATTCTACGTGGCAATCCATGAAATCTAACCACCTCTTTGAAAAATAATGTAGCTACTTCACTAGCATCAGTAGTCTTATTACATGTTATGAAGTGTTCCATTTTTTAAAATATATCCACAACTACCATTGTTGAGTAATGTTTTCTCTATGTCATAGACAATCATATGACAAAATCCATACTGATATCCTCCCAAGGTCCTTTGGGTACTGAAAATGGAGAATAGAGTCTCATATTCTTAATTTTTCCTTTTTTTAGTTCACATATCCTAAACCATCAAAAAAAAATTGGACATCTTTATTAATGTTGGGCCAAAAATATCTCTCTTTCACCAAGGATACAGTTTTATCAATCCCAAAATGTCCTCCTAAACCACTAGTATGAAATTATTTAATGATATTCAACCATATGGAACATATGGGAATACACAATTGTTCGTTTTTAAACAAAAAAACTTCTTGGATATAGTAATCCAGATACAATGTTATGTCTAAACTCCAAGACTCCTTACACACCTTCCAATCTTCTGAGATATATGCATCTTCTTTATACAATGTCTTTAGACAACTCAGACTTACCACTTCTACCTACATATTATTAAGTCACGTTGTCCTCTGAGTTAATGTGTCAACTACCTTATTATACTTCATGAACCTGTGCTTCCGCACAAAAGAATAGCTTCGCAAGAATTTTACCCATTTAGTATGATTTTGATTCAAATTACCTTGGTTGTTAATGTACTGCAGAACTTTTTGATCTGTGAACAAGACAAAATCCTTCGGCAGTAGATAATGTCTCCATTTCTTCAAGGATTTCACAATAGTATAAAATTATTGATCATAAACATAGTACTTCTTTTTGGAATAGCCCAAATTCTCCTTGAAAAAAGCAATCGGTCTTCCTTCTTGACTTAGAACTTCTCCAATTGTTATTCCACTAGCATCACAATCAAACTAAAACATTGTTAAAATATGGTAATGTTAATATTGGTTGTGTTTTTAACTTTTATTCAATTATTCAAATGACTTCTTTGTTGCTATAGTCCAATGGAACACTATTTTCTTCATACATTCTATAAGAGGTGCACATATTTGACTAAAACTCCTAATGAATTTTTGGTAGAAGCCTACCAATCCATGGAAGCTCCTCAAACCGAATGTGCATCTTGGTGTTGTCCAGTCAATAATAGCCTTCACTTTCTCATTGTCCATTTTAAGTCCTTCTTTTGAAATCATTAAACCCAGGTACACCAATTCTCGCTGCATGAATGTAGACTTCTTCAGGTTTATTAATAGTTTCTCTTCTTTCAAGAATTGTAGTAATACCCTCACATTCTCAATATTCTTTATTCTAATGTTTCTAAAAATCATTATATCATCCAAATATACAACCACGAACTTACCCAAAAATGGTTTCAATACTTTTTTCATCAATCTCATGAATGTGTTGGGCACATTAGTTAACCCGAACAACTTCACTAACCATTAAAAAAATCCATATTTCATCTTGAATGAAATATTCCATTTGTCACCTTATCTGATTCGAATTTGTTGATAACCACTTTTCAAATCAATTTTTGTAAAATATTTTGAACCACTCAGGCAATCCATAAGGTCATCCATTCTGGGAAATGTAAACCAATACTTGATAGTGATCTTGTTTATAGCATGTGAATGATTACACATTCTCCATTCCCCTGTCTTCTTAGGCGTCAATATTGTTGGTACTGCGCAAGGGATCAAGCTCTTGTGAATCAATCCTCTCTCAAGCAATTCCTACATTTTTCGATTCACTTCTTCACTCTTTTATGGAGTCATTCGATAAGGAACTTTATTTGGAAAATTCGATCATGGGATCATATCGATATGGTGCGATATACTACACAAAGGAGGTAACTATGTGGGTAATTCCTCTACAACAATTTGTTTTGAATATTCCAACATGCATTAGATTTATGCGGGTACATATCTCCCTGCTTCATCCTCTTGAACCTTCTTTGGCACTACAACCAAACAATACACATTCTATTTCTTCTCCTCCACAAACCCCTTGGATGAACACAACATAATGCAGTTGGTATTGCTACTCACATCCCTGTTGCCACTATTTTTGTTACTCCCACCATCTTCACGCATTTCTTTCAACTTATAACATTTTCCATTTTGAGTAAATTCATATGAACTTTATCTTCCATCATGGAACACCTTCTAGTCAAAAATCCACAATATCCCAATCAGAATATGGCACACATCCATTTTTACTACATCACATAACACTTTCTCTCTAAAATATCCAATCTAAAATTTTAACAAACATCGTTCAGTCATCGTCGCATGTTGGCCTTTCCGTAACCACAAAACTTGATAAGGATTGGGATGTGGTTCAAATTTCAGATTTATCTTCCTCTTCACTTCAGTAGAAATCAAGTTTTTTGTACTTCTTCCATCAATAATCAAGTTACAACATTTTCCTTTGACTTTGCATATGGTCTTAAACACTCTCTTTCTCGGCTTAGGTTCTTCTATTAACTTTTGTTCTGGTTTAAGTAAAATTCTTCGAAACATTCAATTCTAAACTTCTTTGTGTGGAAGCACAACCACATCTTATCCAACCACTTATTCATCACCTACCATGGTAACATGCGTTCTAGCATCACCTCTTTTACTAAAACCTTACTTTTCTGGGCTCATATCATGAACATTCTCACTATCAAGTATTACTTTTAGAGGATCATGAACATTCTCATATTCAAAATACGACTTGAGGTCTCATATCCAGTATACAAGAGTTTTAGCTTTCAAGATTCCATCATAGCATGAAAAATTGACTTTCACAATACCAAGTTGCTACTTAGATAGGATATCAAATGCTCTGTTGGGTCTACATCCTCATTTTTTTGTTCAATCTCACTCTTGTATTCAAAGTGAGAATCTGTCTCAACATCTCCATATCTTATGTGTTCTAGTTCCTTTATTCTTCTCTGTAACTATTAAATTTCTTGATTTCTTACACCTCCACATGTTTCTCCTCTCATTCTGGTTACAAGTCTCTTGGTAGTTCGAATTGTATCTACCATCCACAGCCTCAATCCATATACTAAGACACCTACTTGTTCTTCAACACTTTCGCTAAAACACCTCCAGAATTAGGGTATTCTCTACCCAGTACAAGAACACTCATGTAATAATATAAGAGTGTACTTTATCTAATACCCCGATGCACGAAGGGTCAAACTGAAACACACAAACAATTACAACATGAACCCTACTACAAAATACACAGTGGAAAAAATATATATATATTGTTGTGAAATAATAAGGAAATCAATTGGAAACTTAAGCACCAGAAAACCCATGAAATGCAACACCATTCCTTTATTGATTCAATGCAGATAACATAGTTTACATTACATCTTTCCTAGGCTATAAGACTATCTTGAATGGTTTCTTGTGTGGATAAAAACCACTAAAAAATCACTCACAGGGTAATGGTATGCGTGTGTGGGCTCAAACTATGTTTCTCACTTCCTGCTTTCTTGCCCAACCTGGAATCCTTCTCTCCATTCATCCTTCCACAATTACCCTAATTCATGGTCCACCAACCCCTTCTCCATTGCATCCATGCCTCTTTAAATGCCTCCCTTTGCCTCTGAATCAATTCTCCTTCTATTTCCAAGAACGTACAATTACCAAAATCGCCTAGAAGTTCTTATTCTTGGCGTTAACAAACTTATGTTGGGTTTAGGAACATTCCTACCATGTGGATGCAACTCATCATGAATAATATCAGCATGGCAAAGTCAAACGTGTGTGGTCACAGTGTTGAAAATGAAGAAACATTGCGACACTTATAAAATTCCACCGTACACAGGAGTTTCAGCACGGTTTTTAGCACGAGTTTCAACACACGTTTCAACATACACAAGAGTAGTTGTATGAGTAACATTTGTTTGTATTCATAGATAACTGACTAAATCAAATGGAACACTAATACAATCCTTATTCGACTTATTCTCTAATTTGCAGAATAAAAATATTTTTGGGTGATGCGGATTGTCCGAGCCCAAGGATTCTCTTGCATCAATAGAGATGTTGATGAAGACTATACCAGATAGAGATGAAAAAGATGAGAGATCAAAGCCAAGTACTCATTAAGGGAGGGTGTTGGAGTAACTAACCACTACTTGTCTTGTGTTTAGTGTGAGATTCTATTCTTGAGAATGTTTTTAGATATAGATTTTTGTGAGATATTTTATCCAACTATTAGATCATATTTATGTGTGTAGTTGTCTAATTGGGGAAAAATCATGTATAGTATGTGATTTAATTGAATAATAAAAAATAACTAGAACAAGTATTTTGTGTGCAATATTTTTCTAAGTACTTACATCAAATGCTTGTGAAATATTGTGATGACAATGTGATAAGAAGAGAAATAATAGTTCCCTATGATACACAACAAAAGGGTATATGGTGAGCTAGTTAATATAGTTGTGTTTTCCCCGGATGGGGTGACACGCGGCGACACCTTGCCACATGGCTCAGCATCAAGCCACAACTTAAATGTTGTAGGCCGCTCCCCATCCCTTCATCATTTACGATGGTAGCAAGCCATTGCAGCCACTATACGGAGGCGAGACTTCTCCCTCACGCAAACGCACTAGCACAACCAACATTCAATATGATAGAGTTAATAGGAAGCCATGCGATGCCGTCATTCAAAAACTTGAAAGTTGGAGAGCCTGTACAGAGCTGGTTCATTTTCATTTTGGACCTCCCCGTCAGTTGGGAGCTCTGGTGCAGTTTTCTCTGTATCTCCATTCACCCCTCATCCGCAATGACAAGGAAGCGAGGAAAAACTCGTCGAGGCTCATCCCGGTACACCCACAAAGAGCAGAGACAAAGAAGACAGAACCATGAGCGCGCTCCGTCAATGGCGACTTCCATCCTCCGGCAGAGAGAAAGAGTCGACCGCTTAGCACTCCATGCCACTATAGCTGAGCCTGGGATAAAGCATAGCACGCACACCCCTACAATTGAGCCTGGAAGCTATCTGAAGGGAGGAGTTGCGGATGAGTTCCCAACCTGTTATATCGAAGAAACACCATGCCCGGAGGATTTCGCGACCACCTTGGAACCTCAAGCCATTGAGCCTGAAACACAGGCTGGAAGTGTTCTGAAGGGAGAGCCTACATAAGAATTCCCAATTTGTTATGTAGAAGAAATACCGTGGCCGGGTGACTACATCCCCACCCGCCATGTTGAGAAGGTAACGAACGAGGATGAGGCTCGGGACAGTGCCTACATAGAGATGAATGTGGATGAGACCAGAGAAAGGATGAACATGGACAAGGCCAGAGCAGGGATGAACATGGATGAGGCCAGAGCAGGGATGAACATGGAAGTGGGGAATGAAACCTTCGGCGAGGCAGTAAACAATGATTTGCATGGTCCATGTTAAGAACCAAACATCAATATAGCATAGAAAAACCTCAGGAAAA
>ML793913.1:553046-569333 GCA_009831015.1 Picea engelmannii
GCCTTGAAAAAGAGATAATTTCAGATAATAAACCTCTTCGAGGGGGCAACCTCCTTTTACCCCACTTAAATGTTCAAGTACAAGATGATTCAAAATGAAAATGTCTCCTTGGTATATATAGGAGACTAGGAGGTATAATTACAAATAATGGCCTATAGCCAACATAATTAAAATAACATTACTAATCTAAATTACAACTAATCGCCTAAAGCCGACATAAACAAAATAGCATTACTAATCTAATATGTCTCAATTAAGGGGTAATGAGCCAATATTAGGGCTTAACAGTCCACTCCTCCATGCAGAGCATCTGGCTCTCGTGTTTGAACTCTGAGGCCACATGGCAGACCAGGAGCACAAATCCCTCTTCATGGGATAACATCTAGACCTGCTCCTTGATGTGTACTCCAATGCTCCAACAAAGAGGAAATGTCCAATGTGTGCACAGTCGTTTTCCATCCCGGCTAGATCCACGTGTCAGAAAACAAATTGCGACAGGTCACCAGGTATCTGAGTTTTCCTATACTAGTTTGTTTTTCATCATGTTATTGCTTAATGTTAACTTGAACTATGGCCATCTGTCTTGGTTTCGTTCGGGAAGGACAGAGGGCAAAACAATTTTTAGCTTATCTTCCTAGACATATTTTACCCCAAACTATGTTGGTTTCCGGTAAAACGACAACATTTTTGGTGGCTCAGGACGACAATATCTCTGTGTATTTTTGTCTATGTTTCTCTGTCAACTTAATATAGTAAGTACTATCCCTTTTTTACTTAAAAAAAAATATAGTTGCATTTTAAAAAAACAAAAATCTTATAGAATTTTTACATTTTCCTTACATTTTATGAAAAAAAAATTAATTATAACTAGACTAATAATCAAAATATTTTAATTAAAAATCTTTTAATATATAATTTTTTTTATATTTAATGTTTTTAATTAAAAATCTTTTTATATTTAAATTTTTTAATTAAAAATATTTTTACTTAATATTACAAAATACACCAAATGATTAGAAATTATATAACCATGTGAACTCTCAAATGTTTTCTAATCCATGATTTTTTGTTAAAACTAAATAGGAATAAGTGCATGTTGTTGTGATAAAGATTATGGTGAAGGAGTTGTGGACAATCTAACGCTTCAATATCAAGTGGAAGAACCTAAGTCTTTATCACCAATATGTGCAAGGAAAATTGTGGAAACGAAAGAAACAAAGGAGAGAAGCATACCAACCATGCATGAAGTCTATGTTATTTTGTCTCAAGTGTTAATTATTCGAGAGCCTCATTCTTTTGAAGAAGTTCATAAATATACAATTTGGGTTGATTGTATCGATAAGATGATGTAATAATTAAAAACGAAAAATAAAACATTTTTTCAAAATTATCTAGTTAATATAGACATTTTGATTAGATTACATGTTTCATCACTCTTATAATTCCATTTAACTATATTTTCATTATCAGTGGGTTTTAATTCTTTTCCCAAGGTAATATGATACAATCTTTTACTTCTTAATACATCCTCCATATGAGATTTCCATGAGAAGTAGTTGGTATTGGTAAGAAAAATATTACTCGGAGATGTCATTTATGGTAAAAAAATGATGAAATTTATGGTCTAGATAGAAATATCTTGAAAATATCTAGGCTATTTAAAAAAAAAAAACACTCAAAACAAACTTTGGATGCGAAAATTATGCCCTTTTGAAAAAATACACAAACAATAACCAATAAGCCACATGGAAAGTAGAATTTGGTCCATGTGGTAATTCACCTCCTTCTAATAACCTCACTTTTACAAAAAAAATTATTATTCAAAGTGACCCAGTTTTATAGATTAAACATGGATCTCTTTTACAGTGAATTAACTTTATAGATGAAAGTTGCATGAAAAATAAATAACTTAAAAAGTAACAAAAAGAGACTTGAACTCAAGACCTCTTACGTAATAAAACAATTTTTAAGCAAGAGATCAAGGTTGTTTTTGTTGTTGTTGAAACACATTATATTGTTAAGAAGAATGATTGAGGATGTTTTTGTTGTTGTTTAAGATGATCTTGGATAGCGTGCTCATAAAAAACTTTTTTTCACAAAAGAAAACAAATCATCCTCTCAATGGAAACAAGGGTTAGATCTCGGTTAGATTACTCAGAAAATGCAAGTTTTCCTTATGTTTATGATTTACCAAGATCGCATAGAGCACAAAAAAGAGCATATGCAGACATAAAAACCCTTTCCACTCTGTTTCTGATATGTCGAGATCGCATATAACACATGGAAAATATCATACATAAATAGCAACCTAGAAATAAATATATATATATATTATCTTTGTAAAAAATTAAAAGGGCATATTCAGGCTTTATACCTGAGGATCTGATGGTTGTATCTTGAGAAAAGAAAAAATTGAGTGAAACAAAAGGTGTTCCCAACTGAAATGAGTACTTCGAATGCAATGGAACAATCTTATTATCCAACAAATGTAAGAAAATGACAGAAAATGGAGATGTGGCAATATAGATTCACGATCTCGATCTACAATGGGGGCAGGTATTCAAATGCACTATGATACCATGTTCAACAACAAATGATACCATGTTCAACAACACATGTATTCCAACAGAGGATGAACACCTTTAGTAACCACTCACATAATCAGATCAAAGATCAACACACCGATGATCTAATGTAGTAAAACCATGTGGAGAAACGTCCAAGTCCCCAATCAACATGAACACTTGGAGAAATTTATTAATGCAAAAAAGAATATTACAGAGAGATTTAAAAGAAAGTTTCTCCATTCTCTTTAAATAGAGTTCATGGAAAAATCTAGTGTTAGGACATAGATCAATGTAGTCGTTAAAATAGAGGAGAATAATATGAGTTATTAGATCCCTCTATGTTGGGAACATATTGCCACTATGAGATTACCTAACTATAAATGCATACTTAAGAAACACACTAATAAACACACATTTACCTAACGACACATTAGATTAAGATGATATTAACTAATTCCTAAGTGTCTAAATATCCTAACAAAGAATGACTATAAATTCATAAAGATATTTCTACCAGACAAGGAAGAAAAAAATTATAACTTGTATATAAAGTTTAGAGCATTCCAGTAACGATATCACCTATCATGACATCACCTATCAGGACAGCATATCCATTAGTATATTTTACATCATCGAGGCTTCTTATCTTCCACCAATTTGTATTATAATCTAAACAATGTTTGCATTGAAAGAAAAGCATGGTGCATTTTGCAGGTCGGGTAAGGTGGATATTTAAGTATTTTTATAATCTCACTAAAACCTTTCTATAAATCTCAATCATCTGGATTGTAATGCCTGTGTACTGCCTGTCTGGGGCGGGAGTTACAAATATCCAATAGAATATATAAGGAGGCCGATCGAAAGGCAAATTTGATGCTTTAAAAATGACAGAAAGTCGCACCGATAAAGGAACAAAAACATCGAAGCATCTTCCTCCTTAAACGCACCTATCTTCACCCTATACTTCGTGCCATCCTTGTTCCTTACTTCTACTGGTATAAATATCAATACTTCCACCAGGATACCAAACATATGGGTACTGGATAGAGGCTGCAAGCTATATGTCATTCCAGAATGTGTAATCTGCATCCTGAGGTTTGAAATTCCAGGCCTGGGGATGCAGGTTACCTTTTCTTTATCCATGATTTGATAGTATTGTATACCAGACGATGTATGAGTTATAATATGAGGTAGATAATCTTATGATTCCTGTGTTCCCGTAAGTATTTCTGTTACCCACGTCCTTAGTTAATAGCACTATTATTGTTAATTATGATTGCTTCATTTTACTTATGTCTATTTATTTTTGCATGTTTACTTTCGGTATATGTTTATCAATGCTTCATTTCTGTAGATGTGCATGTTTCGTTTATCAATGTTTCATTTCTATTATTGGGCAGAGAGAAAGAAGGTGCTTCAGAGTAGAAAAAAACGCTTCCTCCGTCTTTTTAGCACTTCATGCCATTGGGAAGAGAGAAGGTGTTTCAGATTGGAAAAAATAACTTCAATGGGCAGAGAGAAGGTGCTTCAGATTGGAAAAAATAACTTCTCCTTGGTTGAGATGATGAGATGGATGTATGTTATAAGACTACCTCCCTTATGTTAAAAGGCTAATTTTAGTTATGAGTTTTATTAATTTATGTGTTATATAGATAAAGGTTTAAGAATCATTTGTAATGGTCTATCTTATAGATTAGAATAAGTTTTAATATATTGATATGAGGGATTCATATCTCTTCCATCCTTATCGAACTATTTCTTCAATTTTTTTTTTTTTAGATGTTTAATAGAACGAGAAAAAATAATTTTAATTTCTTTGTTATATCTAAATATATAAAATATTGAAAAAAAATTGTTAAAAAATGCTCTTTTAATATGCATAGAAAAGATATTTAGTTTAAGCCACATTAATAAATTAAAATTAAAATGTTGAAAAAATCATTATACAACTTGAGTGACATTTAGTTTAAGTCACATTAATAAATTAAAATTAAAATGTTGAAAGAATCATTATACAATCTGAGTGGGTCTAATGGTTAAGAACATGTGTTTCATCTTAAGAGGTCATAGGTTCAAATCCAGAAGGGGATAGAGTATGTATACCTTCGTAGAAGAGTCCTCTATTTTTTAGATATCAATATTTTTTTTTATCATTTCATTTATGTTATCGGAATCTGTGGAAAGATGGTGTCAAGTGTTGCACATCAAGTTTATGCGAACATCAAGTTTATGCTCAAAAAAATATCAGCATTACAAAAATCCATTTAAATATTGGTTTTTTTAGTTTCCTTATATTAAATTTAGTAATCATTTCAAATTTATCAAAACTAAATTGGATGGTTATATGGCAGAAATATGGTAAATAGAACATAAATATGGCGTACCATAATATGTGTTTTTAGAATGTTAATAAAAGATATAAGATTGTAACACATTACAATACACTTCAAAGACATTAAAATGTTTGTGTGGGAACATTTCAAAGACATTAAAATATTTGTTTGTCATTGAGAATTTAAATAGGATTTAAAAAAAAAAAAAAATTATTGAAATGAGTCTATGATTACTTATCGATGATAAAATTGACTTAAAAAAATAGATATCATTTATTTATCTTTATTTTATTATATTGAATGATTTATGAAGGTAGTATTACGTTTTTAGAATAAATTTTGGATTTGGAGAAAAGCATCAAAGTTTGAAGATTTAAAAATTATTGTTTAGATAAAATATAGTGAATTGGAAAAAGTATAAAGTTTTATTATTATAATAAATTTCTTCAGTTTATTGTTAATGAGTGAGTGTTGAAAAAAATAATTTGATATTCTTAAAATAAGAAAACAATCTTCTTCTTAACAAAATAAAAGTTAAAATTTAAAATGTAATGTTTATTTATATTATAAGTTTATTATATTGAAAATGAAAAATTATAATAATTGATTTCTCTTCATTATTAATTTGCAATATAAATTGTTTTGGAACATTTAATGAATAACTTAATGGTGAGAAAATTTACTTCTAACATGAGAAGTATTATGAGGTGTATGGAAAAAAATGTTGCTTTGAGGACTGCCTAGGGTTCCAGATCTAAAGCATCTCAGCTGCAGCAATGGTAGCCTCAGGAGGAGGGGAGCCCCCACCCCGGCCCCCTCCTTCAACTGTAGCCTCCTTCCACAAGCTCCTGGACACCCAAGGCAAGAAGCTTCCCCCAACTGCTTCCTCTAGCTTAGTTAAGAAGCTCGACTCCATCCCTGAGATTGAATTACCTCTAGATCATCCTATGTGGGTAGCAATCTATTTGTCCAATCATGGATTGGTATGGAAATTAATGGGCCTTTGGTCGTCAACCATATCTACAGATAATTGGATCCAAAGGAACTTTTGTCTGTTAATCCAGAACAATGTAACTTGCTATGTGGTGGGAAGAGGATTCTTCATCTCCGAATTCATATCTCAGGAAGACAGAGATCCCATCTTCGAGAATGGCCCGTATTTTATGGGAACTCAAGGGATATACTTGAACCATTGGAAACCAAGCTTCGATCCTGCAGTGGAAGTGCCCAAGGACATCCTATTCTGGGTCAGGCTACTCAATCTCCCGATCCACTGTTGGAACCCCAGTTCTCTCCAAGTAATAGGGAATGGGATAGGGCAATATATTGACAGAGCATACCCCAAAGACCAATACTCCTACGTGTGCATCTGCATGGAAGTGGATCTAGAGGTCGATTGTAATACACCTCTATTTTCACATAAAAAAAAAATTGTTTCATTTGATCAAATCGAATGTCCCTTTTGATTTTAGAGGTATAATCCCTCTGTCGTATGATGACAATTAGAATAATTTAAAAATTAAATAGAGTAACCTTCCAAAAATTATTTCCTTCCTCCAACGTGTATCTAATACTATTGTTATTTAACCGATGTATAGATATCTAAGAGTAAACCTAGGATGTGTTGTCCTAAGTCTCCTTCAATCTATGAATTTCCTATGTTGGCGCATGAGGCTATATTTAGCCTTAACTAAACATCATCAACACAAGGAAACTACAATAGTCTAACCAGGGTAGAACCATTTCACACTAAACTCAACATGACTTGGCCACTTCTCGAAAAGATTGTCATTAAACTCGCCCTTCTGGTAGTTAGGAGAGCAGTGTGAATGTCAGAGCTAATTTAAGGTCCCTTCCCTGCATTTAATGAAGGGTCATGAGTGTACCGGTTACGATGGTCCTTCCCTCAAACCTCCCTCTAGTCTCGTCATTCCAAGTGCACTCTAGCACATGGCTTAACTCAACCCTGTATCCTAAGCATTTACAATGAAAGCACCTCCTTCTCTTAGGGTTAGGTGAATCATTTCTCACCATTGTGGGTAGTCCAAAAATGGCTTTGTGTACAATGTTTCTTTGGAGTGGAAGGAAACTATTGTCCGAGGGAAACGTTACTCAGCGACAAAAATACAAGGGTCATCTCCCTGGTAAGTTCTCTCATCAAATATATTTTCTTTTTGGAAGTAGCGCGGGGTCTCCGTAGGCTTATTACGTTGGAGGTCATTGTATCCTATAGCTTGCTTAATTGCAGAGTTTACATATATTTCCCTTTATCACCAGTGCCTAAGATACTTCAGGATTAAATTTTATACTGAAACCCTTCCTTTGTTTTCTGTGGATTTTTATACCCTTTTGTTTGTTTCCGAATCGACACTCTCAGAAGTCTTGGCATCCCAACTCCTTGTTCATCTATCAGAGGGTTTTCCACTTAGATTCCTCAGAGAATGAAAACTTAGGTTTTTTCAATGAGTCTTACAGTCGATATTTTCTTCTCGTTCTTACCATGTGGTTGTGCGTCGAGGTCCATTATTGAAAGCTTAAGTAGTTATTTACCAAAAACAACTCTATGCGTACACTTTACACTACCTCTTGTTCTTTCTCTTCACTTCCATATGAACCCACTCATCTATACTCTCCCTATGACTCTTAATTGGCCATCACACATAAAGTTAGAATACGTTCTGGTATAAATAAATCCATTCAGGGTGTTCTCGTATAAACACTAGGAAGCAACCTTATAGTATTTTAACTCCTTGAAAGTCTACATCTGTGTATAGCTTGAAAGGACTATAGTCTATGTGTTTCCTTCGTCGATTGATACTCAAATCCAGGTTTTCTTATTTTAATAATGCTATAGGTAAAATGCAACCTCTCAAGTCTAGATATGTAATCTTTGTATTGGTTGTGGTGTTGCATTTCAAACCCTGTATTGTGGAACAATTTCGACAGTTAAAAAAAAATAGTATCTGTTCGGTTTGTAAAGATTAACATGGATCATTGTACCTCACGGATTGGGTCGTTTGCATGTTAAATAAAGACTAGACCTGTCGTTTAATTCATTTTATTTAATTTTGTTGATTGCTAAAGGTTTTCCCTCTTGTAAGTTATTTCTCTTCAAGATTGGGTATAACACACTAACGGTGGCCTTGTTGATGTGAGGTAACCACCAGGGAATTCCTGTGCCATCCTCTCTCGGCCTGGGCATCACTCTAGCTATCAAACAACAACACAAACAGAGAAAATCGATCATGTATGTCAAAAGATGAGTCTCCCCCTAGAAGATATTGTGTAATAATTAGCCATTAGCCTATTGGTAATTTTCATTATCTTTCTTCATATAATACGTTACTAATTATAGGGTATTCTTTTGTTTCAGGGTTTCATTCCATGCAAAATCCGGATACCCGCTCCTGCCTTTCGGCGAAAAAGGTAATCGGGTTCCAAGCCCATCACCCCTATGACTCCACCCTACAGGTTCTAGAAGCATCGAGGAGATCTTTGTTATGTTACCATTCTCTTATAATAAATAAGTACATTATTCTTGTACCAAATTCCTGTATTGGTTGAGTAAGGGTTCAACCCTAGTTTTCTTTGTCTTATATTGAAACTCGGTATTTGACAAAGGGACGCAGTCTACGCCGGTTTTGGACTTGTAAAAATTAATATATAATGGGTTAAAAACCGAACTCCGTTTTCGATTATACAGTGTCATGACCTCTGTGTAAGGTCTCAGTATCCACTTTCTTAAGAATTACTAAAGTCAATATGTATTGCGATTGCCTGGCTATGAAATAAAGATTTAAAAGATCTTTGTATTCCTATTTCCTAAATACATCATTTTTCTTTTTTTTCCAATCTGGTTCTATAATTTCGATCTCGATTTGTTTAATGTGATACTGCCTAAATTCTAGAATTCCTAAATATTCCGTCGCTTTCGTTAAAATTTCCCTGCATAGTAGTATAGTAGTATGTAACAGATATTTTACGAATGCGCTCGTGAAAATTAACATTTCCTAGATTCAATCGCTCTTGTGGTATTTTATAACTATATGTAGGTAGACTTGTTAATTTACTACCTAATCATTCGGGATTTCATCCTGACTTCAAGACATAAGGTTGTATGTAAACGCATGAGTATAAATAATTACAGTGCTTAGATATGTACATGTATATAACTACAAACATATAAGTAACTTATTGTTCCTGTTGGGAAATGACTATGTGGCTAGAAACTGGATGCAGATATACAAGTTTTGATTTCTCATTTGAAGGAACAATACTTTGCACATATTCATAGACGATCTACTATACAGGAAATATTTTTTTTGTTTCAAGTACAGTACATAACTGGTAGAGGTTCTCATTACCAGTTGAACAATGTTCTTTAATACAGATGAAAATCTCCATAACTAAATTCCATACTTAACCAGGATGTAATTGCAGTTTTGATCGATAACTACAGTTAAACCTGTAAGTTTTTTCCTACAATTCAACCCATTTGCGACATAACCATTTTCTTGTATAAGTTATTTTATTCACCCAAATTTATACTACTATATTCTATCAAGCAATAATTCTATTAACATTGAACAAAGTAGGGGTAATTAGACATATCTGAATAAAGTTGTTGAAACGACGAATGGAACAACCACATTCCTCCTAACCTTAGAACAGGGCAGCCAAATCACTTGCCCAGTTCACCCCCTAGCCTGACCATGAATCCATGAGGGAAAACTTGGAATCTCCTCCTAAGCAATGTCTTTTAGTTTTCAACAGACTCATCTTGCCTCATAGTAAATTACTAGTGTTCATAACAACAAGAAAACTCGTAGTCTCCTTTCCCCGCACATTAGTCAACATCCTCCTCCTCACATATGCTATTTATCAATCAAATCTTTTCTGCCTAGGTATTTTTCCCTCCCTTGGGAATTTTTGCATCTTTCTAAATCCCTGATTTTCAGGGGCTTCCAATGGCCAAATCCTTGATTTTACACTTGTAACAATCAGCCGAGAGGTAGTTCCAACATGTTCCCCACTCATGGAGTCATGGTCAGCTAGATTTAACATGGTTGTCCCATTTTTCATCCTGCAATAAATAAAATAATATTATGTTTACATACAACTGTCATAGTCAAATAGTTAGTCAGGTCAGATCAAGTCTCTCCCAACCGTCATAATAATTAATTACAATTTATCAAATTCAAAATTTGAAATTTCCATAAATGGAAAAAAGTTTCCAAATTTGAATTTACTAAAAACATAATAGTTTTCTAACAATTTTTGAATTTCAAAAATACTTTATTTTTGGGGATGTCACATCCCTTCCTGGGGAAATCAGGCTAAAAGTTGGAGAATGGAAGCACTACCAGAACCTTGACTATGAACAACTACCATTCAAATGCAGGGGATACCATGAATACGACCACTTTCAGTGAAATTTCCCCAAAAACCCAAGAAAGGAGAAGGAAGATGGAGAAGGATGGCAACAACCTAGAAAAGGGAGAGCACCATCCAAGGCTAAAGGACCGCATAATGAAAATAGAATCCCTACAAATTCCAAGGAGCAAAGAAATCGGCTAGAAGCACCAGCAAATAATAGTTTCAGAGTACTATAACAAGAACCCCCAAAGAAAATGGTCATTGAAGAGCCAAAGGAAGCCCAACCAATTGAAAAAGAAACACAAGAAAATACACCCCTAGGAACCTGAGAGAAACCAGGGGCCGAAAGGGAAGAGGGGCAGGGAAAGACTGTCACCGAGAAGGAGAGAGGCCCAGAAGTGGAATCAGGAGAGGTCTCTTCAGATAGTGAGTACGAGGATGCTACTGACTCCATTGTCACTCCTAAAAAAGAAGGTAGAGGAAGGAAATCCAAGAAAGAAGAAAGATAAAATGAGACATACAAAGACATCCTCAGTGGCTCGTAACCAACAATCAAATAGTTGATCAATGTCAAGACAACAAGGAAACACTCCAGGGCTCGTCAAGGGGCTCATATCCCCCCCAAGGTAAATCATGAAGCTAATAGCCTCTAATTGTAGGGGTTTCAGCAGTAGAATAAAAGAAGAAGCCCTCAAGGATATAATCAAAATGTCAAAGATCGAGATCCTTCTAATCCAGGAGACCAAGATGGAGGAACAAGACTTCCTCCAAGCGTCAAAATATGTATGGAAAAAAATACAAGGAATAGAAGTAAGTGCAAGAGGTGCCTCAGGAGGTCTTGGAACCCATTGGGACACCATGAAATTTGACCTAATCAGAACTGAAACATGCATGCATTGGATCTACACTAGTTTGTTACACAAAGAAACGGATCGGCTGGTAATTATTTTCAACCTCTATGTCCCGGTATTATTGAATGAAAAAAGGAACTTTTGGTATTTAATTAAAGATTTTCTACTCTCAAATGATCTAGAAAACATAATTATTAGGGGGGATCTCAATGTGACACTAGCTGTGGTCGAGAAAAAATGTGGATCCATTGTGCGAGACCCAGCACGAGAATGGGTATAAGACATCATGTCAGAATGGGAGCTAGAGGATGCCAAACCAACTAAGGGGAAATACATCTGGTCAAACAAGAGAGTAGGACTGGGGCATATTGCAGTCAGGCTAGATATGTTTTTAATCCAAATCTCATTTATTCTATTGGGCCTCAAGCAATCAAATTCTATCCTTTTGTAAAATGTGTCAGATCATAAGCCAATCTTGTTAAAGGTTTGGCATGACAGAAATCTTGGGCCACTCCCATTCGGATTTAGCCCATCCTGGCTATAATATGAAGGATTCCAGGACTTGGTTTCCAAAATATGGAATGAGAAAGTTATAGGATCAACTTTTTTTGTTTGGGAAGAAAAACACAGGAGGCTTAAGTTAGAGCTCAAATCCTAGGGAAAAACCCAAAAGAATCCAATTATTAAAAGTCAAGAAGCCCAAAAACAGCTCGAAAAGCACCAGATAGAAATGGAAGAACAGGAGACAACTCAAGAAACTCTGCAACAAGAGGACCACCTCCATAGGAAATGGCATCAATCCTGTAGAGAGGAGGAGAGCTACTAGCAACATAAGTCCAGAAGCCTCGGGCTGGAATCAGGAGACAAAAACACCAGTTATTTCCACAAATAAGCTGAGGCAAGAAACAAGTTCAAGACAGTCAATGAAATTCATGTTCAAGAACAAATTATATCAAACTTTGAAGGAGTCAAAGTAGCTGCGATAGAAGCCTTTGAAACTCTTTACAAGGAGACTCAAATGTCCTTAATAGACTCAAAAGCCTACCCTCCCTCTCTAGTTATGAACGTCATTCAAGAAGACACCAACAACAAATTGGTAAAGGAGGTAAACCAACAAGAAATAAAAGATGCCCTCAACCAGATGAGCCCAGATAAGGCACCGGGACCAGATGGCTTCACTACAAGATTTTATCAAAATTGTTGGGATATTATAAAATATGACCTAATAAAACTGATCAGGAAATCTCAGAATTACAGCAAGATAGGAGGAGGAACAATCTCATCTTTCCTAGCTCTTATACCGAAATAAAAAGGAGCAGTAAGTTTTGGAAGATTCTAGACAATATCTCTCTACAACACAAGCTACAAGATCCTCACAAAAATAATAGGAAATAGAATGAAAAATATTCTCCCTGCAATCATCCTGGAGAACCAAGGCGGGTTCATTAAAGGAAGGCATATAGTGGACAACATAATCCTAGTCCATGAATCCATGCACTAAAGAATTTGAAGAAAAGACAAATGTATGATCATAAATCTCAATCTTGTAAATGCGTTTGATAGAGTTAGGCATAATTTTCTGTTCAAAGTCATGGAAAACTTTGGCTTTGTTACAAAATTTATAAACTAGATCAAAGCTTGCATTGGATCCCCCTAGATCGCCCCTCTAGTAAATGGTCAAGAAACTAAGTTCTTTCAATATTCCAGGGGCCTACGACAACGCTATCCCCTCTCTCTGCCTCTCTATGCAATTCAAGCTTCAATGCTCAACTTCCAACTAGATCATGGCTAGATTCAAAACAATCTCCTAGGCCTGAGAATGACCCCAGGGGTAAAAGACATTAAACATGCCCAATTCATGGATGACACACTATCGATGGGAGGAGAAAGTGTACATACAACAAAGAAATTTAAAACTGAGTTGGATGCTTACAAAGAGATCTCGGGAAGTGAAGTAAGCCTGACTAAAAGCAAGATCTACGGATGGAACATATCGTCAAGGGAAATGATGGAGATATCAAGAGTCCTGGGAATGGAAGGCCATGTCAATTGGGATGCTTTTAAATACCTGGGAGTACAAATTTTCATAACAAATCCAAAGGCCTCTCAATGGCTCCTGCTGATAGACAAGTTAAAAGAAAGAATTAATTCATGGGGAGAAAACTAGCTAAACATTGCGGGTAAAGTTGTCCTTATTAAATCGGTCTTATCAAGCATCCTGATCTACCAAAGTTCTTTGTTGCTATCCCCATCCACCACGATCCATAATATCAAAGAGATTTTTAGAAGGTTCTTGTGGGAAGGAGTGAAGAAAAAAGGGAGGAAATTGCATCTAACTAGCTGGGAAAAAGTAACTAATACCTTTTCAGAAGGTGGCCTCTAATTCAACAACATACACTCCCAAAACTTAGCTTTAGGAGACAACCTTCTTTGGAACCTTGTTACGGGAAAACCTTCCTGGAGAAAAAAAGCGATCTGGAAGAAGTACTTTCGAGGCCCAAGGATAAAATGCCTAGATCGACCAACAAATGTGGAGAAAGGATCACCTATTTTCAATTTGTGTCTAAAGGCTCTAAAGCTCTTTAGAACTCACCTCACCTGGATACCAGGGAATGGTAAGGAAATGAAGGTATGGGAAGACTCAATCCTGGGAGATCCGGCATTAAGTTTGATGGAAGGACTAGATAGGCTAAACAATTGGATGAGATATCAGAACTTAAACAACATGTAGGACATTTCGATTTGGAAAAAAGATGAGGACAATTCATGGCTCAGGTGGGAAGCCACCAACAAACCTACAGAGCTTGAGGGGGAATGGAACACTCTAATGGATTGTTTTTAAGGGAAATCCCCTATAAAAGCTGGTAAAAAAGACAAGAGATTTTGGGGAGCACTCTCTGGATCCTACACAACAGTAGCAGGGTATAAAAATCTCACAACAGTCCCCCATGTCCCACCAGACCCAAAAATATGGAGAGCCATCTCAAATTCCAAATACATACCAAAGATAGATATGTTCATGTGGACCTTGGCACATAGGGGTATTCTAACTGGAGAAAACATGAGAAGAAGAGGATGGGAAGGCTCGTACATATGTCCTCTCTATTCACAAGAGGAGGAAACCTCAGACCATTTTCTCCTGCAATGCACGTACTCCAAGGAGTTATGGCAATTAGTCCTTGGGTTGAAGCCATGAACAATTGATATACCTCAAGAGACCTCCATCCTGCTACGAAACTAGAGTCCCCAATGTCCCTTTCAGGCCATGAAAATGGGCCAACTCTCCACTCTCTCGAGAGCACTTCCAAAATTCATCCTTTGGAAGATTTGGATAGAGAAGAATAGCAGGATTTTTAGGGATACCACAAGTAACCCAACAAAAGTAGAAATAAAGGTAAAGACCTACTTTGGCGAAAGTGCCCCCTACTTCTGCAAAGAAAAGAAATCGGGACCCATAGAGCTAGAAGAGGAACAATGGATTAAAAGCTTCAAAATCAGGGAACACTCACAACAAAGAGGCAGCAAGATAAAACAAGAAACATGGGAAATTCAAAAGGAAGAGGAGGACTTCGAGGAATGGAAAAAAAAGATAAACACACATATATTGTTCTTTGACGAGGCCTCCAAAGGAAATCCATGGGTGGCAAGTGGAGGAGGGGTCCTAGTAAGCCCTGACGGACTTCTAGAAATAACCTATGCCTGGGGACTAGGAACAGAAACAAACAACATAGCAGAAGCATTGTCACTTTGGCAAGGGCTCACTCAAGATATCAACCAAAATGTCCAAGACCTGGTGATTATAGGGGAATCTAGACTCATAATTCAAGCATTGATCCTATGAAGCACAGTCAAGAATGAAAAACTCCAGCACATACTAGAAAAATTCCAACTACTTCTG
Source organism: Picea engelmannii (assembly GCA_009831015.1). NCBI lineage: Eukaryota > Viridiplantae > Streptophyta > Pinopsida > Pinales > Pinaceae > Picea > Picea engelmannii. Next base: position 568,072 of record ML793913.1, read on the forward strand.
GGAATACTGAGAATGTATCATCTTTTCCATGTCCTACAAAAATTTAACTCATCAGCAGATGAAGAAGAAAACAAAGGAGTCCTATCAAGCACTGGAACACTCCAAGTAAATGGAACCATGACCAGCATGGAAATACCGTAAGCCCGGGGCACGCAGACTAAGATCATAGTGGGCCAAAAAGTATGGTAAGAATGCAAGGAAGTGAGGTGGTAAAGAGATACATCACAGGATCGGACACTTCACAGGGGTGAATCCAAGACAACCAATGATAAGACCGGTGTCAGAACTGAGAGGAATTTCAATCATTTGGTCGTTGAATACTCAGAAAAAGACATAGGTCCGTGAAAAGACCCATAAGATGAGCCAAATGATGTGGATCAGTTGGGTGCATTGGATCATTCACCTAAAATGGAGCTCAAATATGGAAGGAATTGAGGATAAAAGATCAAGTTGGGCAGGACCATTTCATCCCCTGGCCATTTTGATGTTAGGAAGTCGATCGCACAGAGGCACAACACCAACAGAGGCATGAAGTTGCCCATGCATAAGAAGGAAAACAGGAAAAGAAGGTAAGGAAATGGCATCCAACTCAGGGAGAAAACCATCAATGGAGGAAAGGTTGAAGTCGGTGGGAGAAGAACTGAAGAGGATCAAACACTTTCTACAGAACCAAGATGATTTTCTCCAAAACCTTGATATTGAAGTAGGATAGCGACTAGAAATGCTAGAAGCCGACATCACAACGACAAAAATCAGGTTCTCAGAGGAACTGGAACAGATTCTCAAGGAAGTCAAAGACCCAAAGAAGGAATTTGAAGAATGAGTCAGAAAGATGGAAGCCCAAATGGAAAAACTAAACAAAGACTGGCATCCGGAGCATGACTTGCCCAAGAACGAGGGCCTAAAGAAATTTGGCCAGTGATTCTTAGGCTAAGAAAGTTCTCTACAAATAACACTGCGAGGAAGGCATTTTGTATAGAAGCCTCCACATATAGTGAGCCTATAGATTAGGATAGTTTTCCAGCTCCAAGAACTATACCCAGGTAGGAGGGTAGATCCTCCTGGTCTTGTAATAGTTCAGTTGAACCTGAATCAACTCAGTTGTAACAGCTCCAATGGCCTTTCCACTGCTATCTTATAATAAATATCCATTAACCGTTTTTGTGAAAAAAAAAAACAACACATGAGAAGTATCATGAGACCTAAGGTTATGGTGTTATATATGTCAAAATGTTTGAAGACTTGGTAAAACAAATAGATAA
>ML793913.1:569383-583127 GCA_009831015.1 Picea engelmannii
GATATAGATAGATTTTTTATAACCACACAATTTAAGTTTGTAAAGATATGACGTTTAAGAATTCTAATGTTAAAATTGAAAGTGTGAGAGAAACATTATTGTACATACTTCTCATTTTTAGCACTTAAGGTGTGGAAAACTAAAATTTAAAGATCTCACTTAATGTTACCATCCCAGAAAATGGTGAAGGTTCCATTATTAAAGAATTTGTGTCTAATGCATGAAGGAGGTGCTTTATAAAAATAACATACAACCTAGAGAAAATTGCTTAAACTTGGAGGTTATATATATATATATATATATATATATATATATATATATATATATATATATATATATATATATATATATATATTGTTGGAGTAATTAATTCCTACTTTTCTTTTGTTTTGTGTGAGATTCTATTATTTAGGAGGTTGTTAGATCTAGTTGGTTGTGAGGGATTTTATGGAACTATTAGATCCTATTTATGTGTGTAGTTGAGATATTATCTCATGAGTTTGTTTTGTAGTTGAAGGAAAACTTCATGTATAAATATGTGCTTCATTGAATAATGAAAGCTACTTAGAATATTTTTTTTTGTACAATAAGTTGGTATCAGAGCTAGTAGCTCTGGGTGTAACTCCCTCATGAAAGGGCCCAAAAATATGTGAGATGCAATCTATTGTTGTAGGAGAGTATATTAGTTTAGTTCATCTGAGGATCAATTTTTTTTGTGTGTACATAGTGTTGTAGAAGTTAGTAGATATTACTATGTGTAGATCACTGGAGAAGAGTCATAGCAGCCAACGTTGACACAAACTTCCTTAGAGGAAAAAAGTTTAAATATATGTTTTTCAATTTTTTGAGATATTGCATCTATTGTTGAGGATGAAGAACACATCACAACAATTGTTTGAAGGACTGAGCCAACAATGAAGGAACAACATTGCTATGTACAATTGGAAAGTGGGGACCTATGAATCAAAGGTTAAGAGTCGTCATTTCCTTGAAGTCTATCATAGTCTAGTCACCAGTGAAGAGGGTTGCAAGAACACAGTCATAGTGTGGATAAGAAATATGTTGGTTCATCTGCCATCTCTATGTGTCCACAATGGAAGCCACAATTTTCACTTTCAAAAGGGGAAACATTTCCATGGATCCAATAGCAATTGAGTGTTTTCATATGTTGTTGTGAGTATAAGTATGTATTAATATTATTTATAGTTTGTAAAAAAGTAAATGATGTTGAATTCAATTAAGAACCTCTCATACTTTTTAGAACAAGGTAACTTGAATGAAGATATTTTGTTTATTAACTAATAGAGCGATTTGTGTATGTTGGAAAGAACATTGCTATGAGGTTGTGACTATAGTTTGTGTAGTTGTGAGATGAAAGAGGCCATGTTGTAAGACTGAATTCTAGATACATTTAGTATCTCGATTGATTTCCTATATAATTGGTGAATACAAAGAGTTATGTATTTCGACGGATGAAAGTATGTCAATAGAATGATTCAGTATCTAGATTTTTTTTCTGAAAAATATATTGAGTTATGTATTTGGGAAGATAGAAGAAAATAGAATTGTGAGTCTTTACAAATACGCAATTGATGATAAGAAGAAATTGTATCTTCAATGATCGAGTGGTAGTTCGAATGAATTGTTGTGTGAAAGAACATAGTCTTTCATAGTTCAGAAGTGGATAGATAATGGAGGGAGGGTCGAACTGAAACACACAAACAGTTACAACAAACACCCTGCTACACAATACACAACCAAAAAACACAGATATACTATTGTCAAATAATAAGGAAATCAACTGGAAACTTAAGCACCAGAAAACCCACAAAATGAAACACCATTCCTTTATTGATTCAATGCAGATAACAAATTTTACATTACATCCTTCCTAGGCTAAAAGAATGTCTTGAATGTTTTCTTGCATGGATGAAAACCACTATAAAATTGCTCAGAGGGTAATGGTCTGTGTGTGTGGGTTGAGACTTTGTTTCTCCCTTCCTACGTTCTCACCCAACCTATAATCCTTATCTCCAGTCTACATTCCATGATTCATCTAATTCATGGTTCATCAACCCCTTCTCCATCATGTCCATGCCTCTTTAAAATCCTCCCTTATCCTCTCAATTGATTTTCCTTCTATTGCTAAGAATGGATAGTTACCAAAACTGCCTAACAGTTCACCTTCTTCTTAGTGTTAACAAACTTATGTTGAGCGCAAGAACATTCCTACCACATGGCTGCGACTCATAATGAAGAATTCCATCATGGAGAAGTCAAATGTGTGTGGTCACAATGTTGAAAATGAATAAACATTGCGACACTTATAAACTTCCACCATACACAAGAGTTTCAACACAAGTTTCAGCATGCGTTTCAACACAAGTTTTAGTGTGAGTTTCAACATACACAAGAGTAGTTGCATGAGTAATAGTCATTTGAATTCATATCAAACTGATTAAATAAATTGGACCACTAACACAATCCTTAATCGACTTATTTCCTAATTTGACGAACAAAGATATTTTTTGGTGATGTGACTTGTCCAAGCCCAAGGATGCTCCTGGATCAGACAACCCTATTAAGAAAAACATGAGTTCCAACTCATGTCTATATTAATGTTGAGGTGAAGAGTTTTTCACACGTGCTAATTGATTTTCAGTCACCCACGATGCATCCTCTTCCCCTCGATTCTTCTAGTTGATTAAATATTCCATGTACTCCTTCTGGGAAATCTTATTACCAACTCGTGTAGCCAGAATTTATTCAATTTGATCCTCTGAATTAATTGGTAGATGATGTTCCCATTCACTGAGGGTACAGTCATCTAAAAAAATTTCCCATTCATGAAACTCATAGAAGTCAACAACATTGAATTTAGGAGATATGTCAAACTTCTCCAAAAGTTCCAGTCGATAAGCATTATCCGACATCTTTTTTAGAATTTGGCATGGACCTATATTCTTGTACTTGAGTTTATTATATGTGCCTCAAGGAAATCAATCCTTCCTCAAGTGAGCCATGACCAAATCACCCTCTCAGTATACCTTATGTCTCCTATGTTGATATGCACTTTGTGTATAACTTTCATTGCTAGTTTGCAATTTCTTCTTTACATGTTCTTGAAATTCATGCATATTGTCCACAAAATCATTTGCATCAAAACTATTCTTTCCTTCAAAATCTGGGAATGCAACCAAATCTACCACACCTTTTGGCGACTGTCCATAAAAAATATGAAATGGACTCTTTCTCATAGATATGTTCACTGAATCATTATATCAAACTCAACTTGGCCTAATGCCAAATCCCATTGATTAGGATTCTTTCCACTTAAATTTATGAAAACATTTCCTAGACTCATGTTCACTACTTATGTCTAACCGTCTATCTGAGGATGATATGTCGAACTGCATAACAAATGTGAGCCTATATTTTTCCAGAGTGTCCTCCAAAAATTCCCAAGGAATATTGTATCTCAATCTGAAGTAATTCTTTGTGGTAATCCATGAAATCTAACCACCTCTTTGAAAATAATGCAGCTACTTAACTAGCATCAATAGTCTTCTTACATGCTATGAAGTTTTCCATTTTTTAAAATCTATCCACAAATACCATTGTTGAGTGATGTTTTCTCTATGTCATAGAAAATCCTAAGACAAAATCCATACTGATATCCTCCTAAGGTCCTTTGGGTAATGGAAATGGAGTATAGAATCTCATATTCTTACTTTTTCCTTTTTCTAGTTGACATATCCTACAACCATCAATAAAATTTTGTACATCTTTATTAATGTTGGGCCAAAAATATCTCTCTTTCACCAAGGATGTGGTTTTATCAATCGCAAAATGTCCTCCTAAACCACCAATATGAAATTATTTAATGAGATTCAACCATATGGAACTTCTGGGAATACACAATGTTTTGTTTCTAAACAAAAACCCTTCTTGGATATGGTAATATAGATATAGTGCTCTTTCTAAAATCCAAGACTCCTTACACACCTTCCAATCTTCTGAGATATCTGCATCTTCTTTATACAATGCCTTTAGACAATTCAGACTTACCACTTCTACCTACATGGTATTAAGTAATGATGTCCTCTGAATTAATGCATTAGCTACCTTATTAGACTTTATGGACCTGTGCTTCTACACAAAAGAATAGATTCGCAAGAATTTTATCCATTTAGTATGCTTTTGATTCAAATTACCTTGGTTGTTAATGTATTATAGAGATTTTTCATCCATGAACAAAACAAACTCCTTCAGCAATATATAATGTCTCTATTTCTTCAAGGATTTCACAATAGCATAAAATTATTGATCATAAACATAGTACTTCTTTTCGGAATAGCTCAACTTCTCACTGAAAAAAGAAATGGGTCTTCCTTCTTGACTTCGAACTGCTCCAATTGTCATTCCACTAGCATCACAATCAACTTGAACCATTTCTAAAATATGGTAATGTTAATATTGGTTGCCTTGTTAAATTTTATTCAATTATTCAAATGACTTCTCTACTGCTATAGTCCACTAGAACACTCTTTTCTTCATACATTTTGTAAGAGGTGAATATATTTGGCTAAAGTTCCTAATAAATTTTCGGTATAATCCTACCAATCCATGGAAGCTCCTCACATCAAATGTGCATCTTGGTGTTGTCCATTCAATAATAACCTTCACTTTCTCAGGATCCATTTTAATTCCTTCTTTTGAAACCATTAAACCTAGGTACACCAATTCTCACTTCATGAATGTACACTTCTTCATGTTTGTCAATAGTTTCGCTTCCTTCAAGAATTCTAGTACTACCCTCACATGATCAATATGATTTGTTCTACTCTTTCTAAAAATTAGTATATCATCCAAATATACAACAACAAACTTACCCAAAAATGGTTTCAATACTTTGTTCATCAATGTCGTGAAAGTGTTGGGTGCATTAGTTAACCCGAATGACATCACTAACCATTAAAAAAATCCATATTTCGTCTTGAAAGCAATCTTCCATTTCTCACCTTATCTGATTCGAATTTGTTGATAACCACTCTTCAAATAATTTTTAGTAAAATATTTTGAACCACTCAGGCAATCCATAAGGTCATCCATTATGGGAAATGGAAATCAATACTTGATAGTCATCTTGTTTATAACACATGAATAAGTCCACATTCACCATTCCCTGTCTTCTTAAGCATCAATATTATTGGTACTATGCAAGGGCTCAAGATCTCGTGGATCAATCACCGGTCAAGCAATTCTTGCATTTTTCAATTCACTTCTTCACTCTTTTATGGAGTCATTCAATAAGGCACTTTATTTGGAAAATGCAATCATGGGATCATATCGATATGGCGTGATATACTACACAAAGGAGGTAACCCTGTGGGTAATTCCTCTACAACAATTTGTTTTAAATATTCCAACATGCATTAGATTTATGTTGGTACATAACTCCCCATTTTCATCCTCTTGAACCTTCTTTGGCACTACAACCAAACAATACACATTCTATTTCTTCTCCTCCATGAACTCCTTGGATGAACACAACATAATGCAACTGTTACTGCTACTCACGTCCTTGTTGCAACTGTTTTTGTTACTTCCACCATCTTCACGCATTGGTTTCAACTTATAACATTGTCCATTTTTAGTAAATTCATATGAATTTTGTCTTCCATCATGGAACACCTTTCGGTAAAACATCCACGGTATCCCAATCAGAATATGGCACGCATCCATTTTACTATGTCACATAACACTTGCTCTTTAAAATCTCTAATATGAAAGTTTAACAAACATCGTTTAGTCATCATCCCCTCCTAGCCTTTCTGCAACCACAAACTTGATAAGGATTGGGATGTGATTCAAATTTCATATTTATATTCCTCTTCACTTTGATAGAAATCAAGTTTTTTGTACTTCTTGCATCAATAATCAAGTTACAACATTTTCCTTTGACTTTGCATATGGTCTTAAACACTCTTTTTCTCGGTTCAAGGTTCTTCTTTTAACTTTTGTTTTGGTTTAAGTAAAATCATTTGAAACATTTAGTTCTCAACTTACTTGTGTGGAAGCACAACCACATCTTATACAACCACTGATTCATCACCTACCATGATAACCTACATTCTAGCATCACCTCTTTTACTAAGACCAAGTACTTTTGTAGGCATTCCAAGGCTTTGTGACGTTCAACTCCACATCTATAACAAGTAATTACAAACTGTCCCTTTCCTCTTTTGAATCCTCTACCTCTACTAGCTCCATTTCCTATGGAACTTTGGCTACCTGTCGATTAATATTCCTTTCCATTTTCCTTAGCAATGTTTGTTCTACCTGTTCCTCGTGGACCTCTTCCCCTTAACATTTGTTGGGTTTTCTTGTCAACTTTCTCCTCCACCTTCATGGAAACTTGGTAAGCTTAAGCTACAATATGAAAATAATGTGCAACCATCTCATCCTAGATTTTATACTTTAGTCCATTCATGTCTCTATCCACACGCTAATACTCTAGCTCCTTAATGCATGATTTAAGTGACAACATGAAAAAAATCTTTAGTGTACTAACGCACATGAGTATATTTCTACCTCAGATTCTACTCTTGTCTACACAGATTCTGTTGGTAATAGACAAACTATAACGTTTCCTTAATCTTACTCACCATCTTCTTCCAATTCTTGATCTTTTCCCTCTTATTATCAACTCTATCTTTCTACAAGATGTCCCACCAAAGGGAAGCATGTCCTTTCAACTTTGTGATAGAAAATTGAACTCGGTTTTTATCATGAACATTCTCATATTCAAAATACGTCTTGAGCTCTCATATCTAGTATACAAGAGTTTTAGCCTTCAAGATTCCATCATAGCATGAAAAATCAACCATCACACTACCTTTGTTACTCATAGAAGATATCAAACACTTGGTTGGGTCTACATCCTCAGTATTTTGTTCAATATCACTCTCGTCTTCAAAGTCAGAATATGTCTCAACATCTCCATATCTTTTGTGTTCTAATTCCTTTTTTCTTCTCTATAACTTTTAAAGTTCTTGATTTCTTCCACCTCCACGTGTTTCTCCTCCCATTATGAGTGTAATTCTTCCAATTCTCTTTGCAGATCGAATCCTATATACCATCCGTAGCCTCAATCCATATGCTGATACACCTACTTGTTCTTCAACACTTTGGCTGAAACACCACCAGAATCAGGTTATTCTCTACCCATTACAAGAACACTCACGTAGTAATATAAGAGTGTAATTTCTCTGATACCACCTGTTGGAGGAAGGGTCAAACTAAAATACACTAAATATTACAACATGCACCCTACTACAAAATACACAGTGGAAAAACATAGATATATTGTTGTGAAATAATAAGGAAATCAATTGTAAACTTAAGCACCAGAAAACCCATGAAATGCAACACCATTCCTTTATTGATTCAATGCAGATAACATAGTTTATATTACATCTTGCCTAGGCTAAAAAACTATCTTGAATGGTTACTTGTGTGGAGAAAAACCACTACAAAATCACTCATAGGGTAATGGTATGCATGTGTGGGCTCAAACTATGTTTCTCCCTTCATGCTTTCTTGCCCAACCTAGAATCCTTCTCTCCATTCCTCCTTCCACAATTCCCCTAATTCATGTTTCACCAACCCCTACTCCATTGCATCCATGCTTCTCTAAACTCCTCCCTTCACCTCTGAATCAATTATCCTTCTATTTCCAAGAATGTACAATTACCAAAACCAGCTCGTACTTCTCCTTCTTCTTGGTGTTAACAATAGTTCCCTATGATACACAACAAAAGGGTATATGGTGAGCTAGTTAATATAGTTGTGTTTTTAAAACACAAAAGTCTTATAGATTTTTTACATTTTCCTTACATTTTATGAAAAATAAAATAGTTATAACTAGACTAATAATCAAAATATTTTAGTTAAAAGTCTTCTAATATATATATATATATATATATATATATATATATATATATATATTTAAAAAGTTTAATTAAAAATCTTATTATATTTAAATTTTTTAATCAAAAATATTTTCATTGAATATTACAATATACAAAATGATTATAAATTATATAACCATGTTGTAACAACCCTTGATTATTAAGCATGATTAATTTAATAATAATCATAAAGATTAGCTAAATTGTATTTATATCATAAAATAATATTTCTAATTGGATATTATTAAATAGTGTACATAAGGGTTAATGAATGATTAATTATTAATTGCGTCATTAATTAATTAAGTATTAAATTAATGGTTAATAATAAAAATATAATACTAATTTAAGTTACGTTCTCGTAAAAGGGAAACATAATAATGAATGGGATAAGGCATTTAAATATGGGATAAGGCATTTAAATATGGGATAAGGCATTTAAATAAGGGATAAGGCATTTAATAATAGGATAAGGTCTTGAAGAATGGGATAAGGTGTAATAAAGAGTTAGGTGGGAGTTAATGTGGAAGGGCAGTGAAGGAGGAATAAGGGAAGTGGAGAAGGATGATGGGGGATTCATTCTACAAGGGGGGAATCTTGGAGGATTGGAGAGTGAAATCAACAGTGGAAGTTACAGTGCACCGGGGGGGCTGCAGAGGTTTTGGACTCGGAGAGCTAGGACATCCATTGATGTCCTAGGGCTAGGCGTTACTAGTCGGCAGGAAGGTTGGTTTTGGGCTGGTGTCCTAAGGAAGCAAGCTAAGGGAGCAAGTTGCGGATAGCATCGGAGTGAGGTATGTAAATTCAAATTCATGGATTGTTACTTAGATTTTTTTACTTATTGCCAAATTCTACTTGCGTAAGTGTTAGCGTAAGTGTTGAGATAATTTGAAAATTATGAAAAGTTTATTTCTTTGTAAAGCTTATAGAAATTACAGAAATTACAGTAATTTGGTAGAAATTTAAACGTTAATTCAAATCCGGTCTTTACACATGTAAACTCTCAATTTTTTTCTAATCCATGATTTTTTTAAAAATAAATAGGAATAAGTGCATGTTCTTGTGACGAAGATTATGGTGAAGGAGTTGTGGACAATCCAACGCTTCAATATCAAGTGGAAGAACCTAAGTCATTATCACCAATATGTGCAAGGAAAATTGTGGGAACTAAAGAAACAAAGGAGAGAAGCATACCAATCATGTATGAAGACTATGTTATTTTGTCTCAAGTATTAATTATTGGAGAGCCTCATTCTTTTGAATAAGCTCATAAATATACAATTTGGATTGATTGTATCAATAAGATGATTTAATAGTTAAAAATGGAAAATAAAACACTTCTTCAAAATTATCTAGTCAATCTAGACATTTTGATTAGTCCACATGCTTCATCACTCTTATAATCTCATTTGACTCTATTTTCATTATCATTGGGCTCTAATTATTTTCCCAAGGTAATATTATACAATCCTTTACTTCTTAATACATTCTGCATATGAGATTTCCATGAGAAGTAGTTGGTATCGGTAAGAAAAATATCACTAGGAGATGTCATATCAAAAATCTTGAAAAATTATCTTGAAAAAATCTAGGTTATTTAAAAAAAAAACACTCAAAACAGACTTTGGATGTGAAAGTTATGCCCTTTTGAAAAAGGGAACAAACAATAACCAAGAAGCCACATGGAAAGTAGAATTTGGTCCATGTGATTATTGACCTCCTTCTAATAACCTCACTTTTACAAATAAGTTTCTTATTCAAAGTGACCTAGTTTTATAGATTAAACATGGATCACTTTTAAAATGAAGTAACTTTATAAATGAAAGTTGCATGAAAACAAATAACTTAAAACATAACAAAAAGAGACTTGAACTCAAGACCTCTTACTTAATAAAACAACTTTTAAGCAAGTTAGCTAGTGAAAAACACATTATATTGTTAAGATAGAGGCTTGGGGTTGTTGTTGTTTTTGAAAAACATTATATTGTTAAGAAGGATGATTGAGGATGTTGTTGTTGTTGTTGAAGATGATCTTGGAGAGCGTGCTTATAAAAAACTATTTTCAGAAGAGAAAACAAATTATCCTCTCAATGGAAACAAGGGTTAGATCTCGGTTAGATTACTCAGAAAATGCAAGATTTCCTTATGTTTATGATTTACCAAGATCACATAGAGCACAAAAAAGAGCATATGCAGACATAAAAACCCTTTCCACTCTATTTATTATTTGTCGATATCACAAATAACACATGGAAAATATCATACATAAATAGCAACTCAGAAATAAATAAATAAAAAAAAAAAAACAAAAAAACTGAAACAAAATTGGAATATTATCTCTGTAAAAATTTAAAAGGGCATATTCAAGATTCATACCTATGGATCCGATTGAAATGGTCGTATCTTGAGAAAAAAATAATTTGAGTGAAATAAAAGGTGTTCTTAACTGAAATGAGTTCTTTGGATGCAATGGAATAGTCTTATCATCCAAGAAATGTAAGAAAATGACAGAAACTGGAGATGTGGCAATATAGATTCATGATCTCGATCTACAATGGGGGCAGGTATCCAAATGCACTCTGATACCATGTTCAACAACACAAGTATTCCAATAGAGGATGAATACCTTTAGTAACCACTCACATAGCTAGATCAAAGATCAACACACTGATGTTCTTTGTGGTAAAACCATGTGGGGAAACGTCCACGTCCCCAACCAACATGGACACTTGGAGAAATTTATTAATGCAAAATAAAATATTACAAAGAGATTTAAAAGATACTTTCTCACAATCGATCATTGGTATATGACCCTCCACTCTCTTTAAATATAGTTCATGTAAAAATCTAGTGTTAGGACATAGATCAATAGGAGGATAATATGAGTTGTTAGATCCCTCTATGTTGGGAACATATCACAACTATCATATTACCTAACTAAAAATGCATATGAATGCATACTAAAGAAACACACTAATAAACACACATTTAACTAACGATGCATTAGATTAACATGATATTAACTAACTCCTAAGTGTCTAAATATCCTAACAGAGAATTGCTATTAATTCATAGAGGTATTTCTACTCGACAAGGAAGAAAAAAGTTGTACAAAAGTTATTGAGAATTTATTACCTTTATAACATATTAAATTTATTACATCATAGTTTGGGAACATACAATTTGTTTTCACACCTAAAGAATTAGTGTGAATCAATTTCAATGGAATTCCTTAGAGGTTTATTGATGATAAGTATGGGTAATGACTATTTGATGCTAGCTGTGTATTTATTAAACAAAATGATCACAATAATTATACTTTGCAAAAATATGATTTTGATCACATCAAGTGTAGTTGTTCTTTGAGAAATTATAGATGCACTTTGGTCTCCCTTTCTCAATCCACTTTTAGCACAATAGTAGTTTTCTTAGATACTTTTAGTACCTACTCTAGGAATTTATGGATGATAAAGTGAAGAGAAGTATTACCTTCCATCAAAAAATGAATAGTTGGAATCTAGAAAAAGGTAGTAAATTATATCATAGTTCCATTTGCATATATTTTAATCATAAACATTCAAAGAGATGGAATGTTAATATCTCATATATGTAACATACTTACAATCATACAATAAATATTGTGACAAGTACTTCACCTTTTGGAAGAGTACCTTCGATTTTGTCCAAGGGTCCATTAGCTATATTGGGACCTATCCCTTAGACAATGATGGTGAAGATGGTTGACATACATGGACAAGACATTGAAATATGCATTAACAAGTTTGAAAATATTTTCATTAGATTCAATAAAAACACAAGACCAAGCATGATCAACATAAAATAGTGTATGTATACATTAAAAATAATACTTTCAATAAAAATAATTAAAAATAAATATGAACATGTATGGTCATTTATCTAGTTGTTATGAACTCAATATACAATAAAGCATGATAAACCTCAATACATATAGAGTAGGTAAGATATACATGTGGAACATATCCACCAAAAGTATTATTAATGTTGAATTACACAATAATTTCTTAGATATTAAGAGAGGAATTAAACAACCAAAATACATCCCAATATAATAGTAATAATATAATGCATACAATAATCACTATAGATTTATCTCTTATATTTACTAATTCTCATTCATTGTTCATGCAAGATCACTTCCAATCTAACCTACTATTTACATATAGGTATGACTATTCAAATACCAATTGGGATCATAGAATAGTATCCCCAGCCTTTGAAAAACTTTGTCTTTAAATCTTTGTATATAAGTGTTTTAAATCTTTGTATATAAGGGTTTTAGATGTAATGAAACCAAGTAAAAATATTTCTTCTTATTGTTTTCTCCTTTTTCTAGTGTTTATTATCCATCCATCGATATTTTATTCTTACTTTGCATTCATCCTTGGCACACATCCTTGGATTTTGATGTGATACTTCATTTTCCTTGAATTCCATGCATTGGGGTCACTTGACAATTTATGGTTGTTGGTATTTGAGAATATCATATCTCATAATTATTCCTTGATGTTACATTCGGATTCTATCAAATTCTTCCTTATGGTAAGTGAGGATGGTAGTCTACAATTTCATATTATTCTTCCTTTCAGGAACTAAGGATGGTAGAATACACTTTCATATTTTCTTGGAAATGAACATGTGATTATTCCAGTAGTGATATCAGGTTTAGAGAATTCCAGTAGTGATGTCACCTATCAGGATAGCATATCCATTAGTTTATTTTACGTCATCGAGACTTATTTTCTTCCACTAATTTGTATTATAATCTAAACAATGTTTTCATTGAAAGAAGAAGCATGGTGAATTTTGTAGTTCGGGTAAGGTGGATATTTAAGTATTTTTATAAAACCTTTGTATAAAACTCAATCATATGGATTGTATTGCCTGTGTACTGCCTGTCTGGGGTGAGAGTTAGAAATATCAAATAGAATATATAAGGAGGCCGATCGAAAGGCAAGTTTGATATTTTAAAAATGACAGAAAGTAGCACCGATAAATGAACAAAAACATCGAAGCATCTTCCTCCTTAAATGCACCTAGCTTCACCCTATATTCAGATTTTTTTTTCGTGTCATCCTTGTTCCTTACTTCTGCTAGTATTTGTTGATTAAGGTTGGTCGTCATTGATGTCAACCCTTGAAGAAATCCCCATAGCAAAAAGGCTTGAGTAATGGAACCAATATTGTTAAATGTAAATATGACTCATTATTGATTTTTCATGGTTGATAAGAAGTAAATATGGATGAACTCCAAAGTGGTCCCCTTATGGTGAAAGCCCTCATGGGGAGAAACTTTGTGGAGTAAGAGAACCCATGCCTAATTGTGGAATAATGAGATGAAGGAAAGTGATTTTGTCAGGGAAAATATCCTAGATGGATATCTCTTGCCATTTCATTTCTGGTGGTATGTGGAACGCCACATAATTCCTCACAGTTAGAGAGTTATGGCCATCAGAAGTTGGAGCCCCCAGGTTTGGGTAATGGACCCAAGTTTGTTTGATGGGTAATGGTATGAGTTATGATATATTTTAGGATAGTACTACTCTATATGGATATTACATGCCATTCCATTTCTGGTGGTATGTATAATGTCACATAACTCCTCACGGTTTGAAAGTTATGGCCTTACAAAGTTGGAGGACCCTCATATGTCATCTAGAAGCCCCAAAAGGTCAAAGTAGTCAAAGTGGTTTAAGAGATTTTAAAAGGTAAATAATAAAGTGAAGTGATGAG
>ML793913.1:590468-604592 GCA_009831015.1 Picea engelmannii
AGGTTTGAAATTCTAGGCCTGGGGATGCAGGTTACCTATTCTTTATCCATGATTTGATAGTATTGTATACCAGACGATGTATGATTTATAATATGAGGTAGATCATCTTATGATGCATGTGTTCCTGTAAGTATTTATGTTACTAACGTCCTTAATTAATAGCACCATTATTGTTAATCATGATTTCTTCATTTTACTTATGTCCATTTATTTTTACATGTTTCCATTCGGTATATGTTTATTAATGCTTCATTTATGTAGTTGTGCATGTTTCCTTTATCAATGTTTCATTTCTGTAGTTGAATGTCAATGTTTCATTTCTATTATTGGGCAGAGAGAAAGAAGGTGCTTCACAGTAAAAAAAATGTTTCCTCTGTATTTTAGCACTTCATGCCATTGGGCAAAGACAAGGTGCTTCAGATTCGAAAAAAGAACTTCTCCTTGGCTTAGATGGTTGTATGTTATAAGACTACCTCCCTTATGTTAAAAGGCCAATTAAAGTTATGAGTTTTATTAATTTATGTGTGTTATAAGATAAAGGTTTAAGAATCATTTGTAATGGTCTATCTTAGAGATTAGATTAAGTTTTAATATATTGACATGAGGGGTTCATATATATTCCATGTGTATCGAACTATCTCTCCTTTTTTTTTTAATTTTTAGATGTTTAACAGAATGTGAGAATTAATTATTTTAATTTCTTTGTTTAATACATAATATGTAAATTCAATATTCCATCCATCCAACCCAGGATTTTTTGAAGCAGCAAAACCTTTCAAAGTATCCAACACCTATGATAGTTAGTTGAACAAGATCATTAATTATCTTTCCTTCTTCTAAAGAAAAAACCATAGGGTAAGCTTGTATAACTTCCAGTTGATGGACAATAAAAAGATTCTCATGTTCTTTAAAGCTATTATTAAAGTACACAACAACTTACTCTTCTAATTCCTTCTCACTAGTAGCTAAATATCCATCTGCCTTTCTGATATTCCAAATAGCATTATTGTATCTTCTAAAGTTGGCATAGGAGTGAAAAAATTTGTATTCCTGTCTCTATAATCAAGCTACGTAACTCTACTTTTTTGTCTCCAAGTATCCTCCTCATGCTTTAAGTCTTATTTTTTGTCTCCAAGTCTCCTCCTCATGCTTTAACTCTACTTTTTTGTCTCCAAGTCTCCTCGTCATGCTTTAATAATTCCAGTTTCCTCCTATCTTTCTCTGCAACCAAAACCTTTTCAGTATCCCTCTCAAAACCCCTAGGAAGTGCAAAGTACATATTTTCCAAGTCCACTTCCAGCTGGACTAATTCATCTTTACATTTTATCTTCTTATTTTGCTCCCATTTAATAACCAAATATTTCAACAGTTTTAATTTTTGAACAAGTAAATGCATTGGAGAAGTGAACTATAACGACACTAACTAGATTCACAAAGTTTGTTTCAGTTAACCAAAACGAATTAAATTTAAAATCAAACTTTATTTTTTCCTACTCTTTATCAAGTTGTAAAACCATAGGCATATGATCGTAAGTTTTAACATTTACCACCCACAACCTATATCTGAAATCTGCATCCACTAGCTTTTCAGTAATTAAATAGCAATCTAAACTCTTTGCAATATAATCCTCATCCCCTCTCCCATTCCTCCAAGTTGGTAAGATATTAATTGGCTCAACATATAATATCCCTTCATCCTAAAATAATTGATTAAGGAAGGAACCAATCGGGTCCCTACTTGAGGAATGGCCCCAAATTTACCTCGCAGAAACAATAAAATGCAAATCTCCTGCCAAAATTAAGTCAGCCTCCTTCAGAATACCATCCAACTTCAAATTGTTCTGGAACAATGGTCTATTCCCATAGGGTTTCTAATAGTTTACCAGCTTTAGGTTCTTCTTGAGAACCTTTGTAAAACCATCTAACAAGATTCCTGAAGGAGTCAGAAAAGCATCAAAATTAGATTGTTTAGGATTCCACGCAAAAAGAAGTCCCCCTAATAGCCCAATAGAATCCACCATATAAAAATTCCATTCAGGAATTAGTTTAGATAACACCTCTCTCGCTTTGTTCTCACAAAACATAGTTTCATGTACTAAGAAAACATATAGGTTTACCAATTCAATCAACCCTTTAAGGGATAATAATTTTGGAGCACCCCCAACTCCTCCAACATTCAGTGAGACCACAATTATGTGTAACGCCTCACTAGGGTTTTATGTTCTCTAAGTTCCCTTGGACCTTCCAAACTCTCCATAAAATAAACTTCAACAATATCATCCTCCTTCACAAGTTTCCTCGCACTTCTCATTTTTATTATAGAAAACCCTTTTTCTAATCCTCCGAAAATAGCCCCTTTGTGTTTGGAAAGATCCTTTTTCTTCCACCAAGCTCCAACTCCCTCAACCGAACCGAAAATATTTAAATTGGATAAATAAGAAGAAGGAGACTCCCCGCTCGAACATAGAGGAGTACGACTCAATAGTTCTTTAAAGGATGGGATAAAAGTAGTTAAAGATTCCTCTAAAAGTTTTGAAACAAAGCGCTCTGAAGGATTCAACTGACTTATGTCTGCAATAGGACCAAAACCCTTTAGTAGAGTTTCAATACCCTCTACCTCCAAAAAAAACCCTTCCCTTAGACCTCTCGACACCTCATTCTATGAAAATACATCCTCCAAACCAGATACTGAAGGAAGACCCAATACCCCTTAGCAAGTAAGTCCTTTCTCCACCAAAGGTTCTGCTCATAGACAAGAAAAGAGGAAACTTTATAGACAGAAAGTCTTGGTAACTTTAAAAGGCCAGAAACCTCCTCTAACTTCGATAAAACTACCTCCCCCATAGGAGAGCCAACCCTCTCTAGACCAACGACAAAATCAAGACCCAAAACCTCTGGGATCGAGATCCCTTTCTCCGCCACTAGATATCGTTCAGAGGAAAGACAAGAAGAAACCTTATAGACATAAATACATGGTGCCTTTATATGTCAAGAAACCTCCTTTGTTTTCGTTAAATCTTCCTTCCCCACATAGCCACCCACCTCCAAGTCCCCCCCAAAACTTCTAGAAGAAATCTCTACCTCCTTATGACCAACTTCAGAACCCAATGCAAAACCCAAAACCCCTGACCAGAAAACCACTTGTTTAAAAACTTCATGCACATTAATAACAACAGAGCTTTCACGCAATGGGGGAGAAGAGGAAAAACAAGATTTATTCAAACAAGCACCTGGTAACAACTCAGAATCGTTCAAAATTCAAGAGGAAAATGGGGTTGGGGAAAATCTTTCTGTCTTACCAAGAACCGATATGGACTTGTCTGTGCTCGAGAATATCCTACTTGGGGAGAGACAATTTTTTTAAGCGAATTTGAGACAATATCTGGTTTCACAGCCCAATCTTCGGCTAACGGTGGAGCAACCTCAAAATGATCCTTAAAAAAACCTGGACAAACTTTCTTTAGATATCCCACTTCCTTACAGGTTGAGATGTGAAACGAGATCCCCCAATAATCTATCTTCTGCAAAAAAAAACATCCCTTTCCATTTGATTTCCAGTTTCATCAACAAACCCTTATGAAAATCTATCTCTACCAGGATTCTTCCCACTCTGCAATCCTTTTCAGTTAGAACCTTTGAATCCACATGCAGGAATTTACACAATGAATTACCAATCACTTTAAAATATTCAAAATTCCAGAAAGGTAGAGAACAACTCGGTAGCATAACCCAAATGTGTCGAAACCTGAAATGATCTTTCTCCGGATTAAAAAGGTGTGACCACCTTTCGACCATAAGACTACCCGCACCATAAATCCAGACCCTTTCCAGGATCCTCTCTACATCAACTATCATTCTAAACTGGATGTAAAACACACGGACTAGAACCAAAAATTTTGGAGAATACCCCAGAAAGGTTTTCCAATTTTCCTCTAGCCACTAGTAAATCTCAAACTTAGACATCTCCCTATAGCTAAATCGACCTACCAGAGCACATAAAGTAAGAGAAGAGACCTCATGTAAACCCACATCTCTTCCCAACACCATCTTGGAATTATTTATCCTTGGTTTCCACAGTTTTATCTCACCAAACCTCATTTAATTTCTAACAGGTCCTACTCAAAAGACTCTAGTTACAATTCCCCCTTCCACTCTCTCCTTTCCCTCGGATAAACATAAAGACTATTTTTTCTATACTCCACGAGAAAACCTTTGATCCACCACCTTTCTTTTACAATCTTCACCCACAACGAACTCTTTCAACCTCTTCTGAGGATAAGGTAATTCACGTTCATGGTAATTATTTTCTACGAATAAAAACCTAGGCCCACCCGTTGCTTCCAGTTCAAAAAGGTCATCGATGATCCCAATGTTCCTCGTGATCTCCCAACATCAAAATGAACCAAGCCCTGACATATGGCCCATCATTATACCTTCATCCGTAAGTATGTTATTTAATATGGAGTTTGACCCGTACTTCAATAGACTTGTCTTCTTTATCTCTTCTCGATACACCCCATCAAACTTGAAAAAACCTGCTTGTCTCCATAAAACTTCATCCACTGGGTCCATTAATCCCTCCATCTCAACTTCCTCCACATCAACCTAACGAGAGCCGAACGACCACCTCCATCGACATATACCTAAAGAAATGTAACCTACTTAGTAAAATCTCTATAAAGTGTTGTTTTTGGTTAAAGTAAAATGGAAGAAGGGACATTCTGAACTTTAGCTTCATGAAGTATCGAAAACTTATTTTATAAGATGGTACGATAATGGCTCAAACTTTTAGAATCTATATTAATGTTTCCCAAATATTGACAAGTGCGAGTATGTTCATTACTCGGTCTTTTCCCTCCTTCAGACACCCTTAAACCCATCTATTCATCACATGAACCCCCTCCCTCACATACCTCTAAAACCATCTATTCATCATGCAAATCTTTAGCATTAATTTTTAAAGATCATGTATCTAATAATATTGGAAATTGGAAAGAGGCTAGATAGATAGATAACTTGACACAAGAATTTATGTTCTTTTAGGAACATAAATATAGGTATTTTTTTGCTATTGATTTTGTTATTTTAGTATAAATTATTTATAGATAAAATTTGAAATTAAAAAAAAAATTGTCAAAAAGTATTTATAAAGTTGGAAATCATTATAACAATATACTAATTATGTAATTAATAAATTATTTGTGAAAATTAAATTTTGATAGAAATATAACAATCATTTTTTCCAATCAACTAAACTCAATTAACAATATTTAAAAATATAATTATATCAATATATATAGTTTCCAAATTATATATATATATATAACTCATTTATCTTTATCATGTCATGCGATCCTAAGGTATTTTTAGGCCTCGGGTATTTTTACATATTATCTAAACACGTTTTTCGATATATAGAGATGAATTTTAAAATATTTGAGTTCATTGAGAATATGTCCAAGCAACATTAAAGTGAACATGATTCCAAGAAATTATTAAGGAAAACATGAGTAGCATCTAGATGCTAACACTTAGAAATTAAATTCCTTAACCATTGTGGTTATTATGAAAATAATTAAACAATGAATTGAAAATTGGAAATCATTTGATGTAAGATAGCACAAATGAAATCATGAACTTGATGTGTAATGCAACTTAATTATAATGAATTAAAATTAAAAAATTAAAGTTTATTATTAAAAATAAATGAGAAAAGAAAATTTAATGAAATAATAAAATAAGTGATTATATATATATATTAGTTTTTAAAATTTAAAAAAATATATTATTAAAAAATTAATGCAGAAGAAAAGTTATATATATTTAAAAATCAAAATTAAAAAAAATAAAATGTAAAAGAAAAGTTATTATATATATATATATATAAAACAAACCATCACATGTGCATCTTAGTTTAGTTATTTTAAGCATTGAGAATTTTTTCGTTCAATTAATGTTTTTATCCCTCTCTAATATTGAGGATTAATGGTTAATATCAATTTAGGTTGGTTTAATTATGAGAGGAAAAATGCATAATTTATAGTCCATATTATAGAAATGAAACATTTATTGGGAAGTAAGATGATAGAATTACAAAGGGTGCAAGCACACTCTTAACACCTTATGCGAACAATAGTTTCCTCTTTATTTTTGTTTCGAGGGATGGTTCCATATTTTCGAAGGGATGGTGTCCTTGGGAAGAATAACCCCATGTTGGGTGGACAATTGCGATTACGAAAAAGTGTTAAAAATAACTAGCTATGAAAAAATGTAGTTTTATTTATGTGAAATGTAGGTTTTCAAGATTTCTTATTTTATAACAAGTTATGTCACCTTCCATATTTATTTATGCTAGAGACCTAAAACTTCTTCGATTCTATTAGAGACGATTAGAGACGATTGATATGTTATGTAGCTACATGTAGCCATTTATGTGCAATATAAGTTGAGGTTGTCAAATATTTGACTTATTTTACATATATTTTATGGGAAGGGATGTTAGTTTGTTTTCTTTATTCTATTGAGTTTGTCAAATATTTGACTTTTCTTGACATATATTTTATGGGAAGGGATGTTAGTTTGTTTTCTTTATTATATTGAGGTCTTGGTGGAAGTCTTAGAAAAGGTTATGCAATTTGGTTATTGATTATATTGTTCAGTGATTGATAAAATATTGATATATGTTTCCCTATTTTGTGATGGAAGGTACCCTAACTTCATATAAGGAACAATTGAATTGTTTCTAAGCAACTTTGCATATTGATCAGTTCATATCACTAATGTAATTAATAAATGGTATATGTAATTCATTCTCTAGTGGCATTCCTTTGGAGATTGATATTATTTAAAACAAGAATTATTTTAACATTAGTTCCAATATATTTTGTAGAACATTTACCCAAGCATGGTAATTTTTCAAATTTGTTAGACTTGGATACCACTGCAAATTTGTTATTTAATTGTCTCCCACATTTCTCAATGATTTTCCAATAAGTTATATGGACCAATACCACTAGAGGTTTTTCATGCCAAGAGCCTATCCTATCTCTTACCACGACTAAATCAATTTATAGTTAGAAAATATGATACCTTCTCCCAATTGGCTCAATGCTCTACTGAGAAGGAAATCCTTATGCACTTAGTTCACTATTGTTGAAAGAGCACTCTCATATTGGTAAGAAACGTTGAAAGTTTTTATGGAGATACAATATCAATAAATAAGAATTTTTAAGCCATTCCAAATAAGTTTGTTACTTCTATTAAATAAATCATTCAAAATGAAATATTTGTTACTCTCCTCTACAATCTCATATGCATTTCATAATTGCAAAATCTAAGAAATAAAAAAAAAAAAACCAGTTTGTTCCAAAGATGCATAGAAGAGTTGTATCACAATGTGATGATCATTCGAGTAAGTATGGAATTCAATTGCCTTGGATGTTTCCTTGAGAGAAGATTTCAATTGCAAGAAGATATAGTTATCTCAATTAAGTATAAAAATTCGTGAAGTGAATCTAGTTTTTTCTCAATAGAAAGAAGAAATACAGACCTCAAAGAGAAAAAATCATCTCTTACAGATAATATTAACATGGTCATATATAAAGGTAAGGCATTAATTCGACAACATGATGCATTAAACTAGTCAGATACTGGAAAGTCAAATGAGCTAGAGATGTCAACAATAAATCCATGTTAAATTTTTTGTGATGCATGAAGATGTGGCAAAGCTCAAACCATAAGAGAGGTTGGAGAATAGATTAAGGTATTGTATTTAGAGTTGTCACATTTCTTGAATTCAGTTAATAGCCTTTGAGAATTGTTTTGCATAATGAATCCATTCTTAAAAAAAGAAGTTTTGAAGAATATAAATTTATTTAGATTCAATGTACCTTGGAAATAATTGAAATACGTTCCATATTTTACAAACATTTCACATTTGTGAGACTCATGTTAAATACTAGAATTTTCCTCTCACTGGAAAAAAAAATGTATCATGCATGTCAAAACCTTATAGTTCTCTTGTTTGTCCAAGGTTCGACCCTAAATGCAATTTTTGAAAATTTTTCCATGGATCATGGCATAAATGATTAATTTGTCACATTATAAAAAAATATATTGAATACTATGCATTATTCGACTTCATTTTTGTGCATGGTAAATTTTATAGTGCAATTTTTCTAAGATTCAAATCTATAAAAGAAATTTGTTTTGGGTAGCTTCATTGCAAAAATATATCAGTTAGATATTTTTTTCTTAAATACCAATAGAAACCCCAAAAGCTATTCTCATTTATCATAGAAATGTTATTCTCTTGTATTTTAATTTATTTTGTCATTCCTATAATTTTTTAAGAAAACATCTAATGCTTCACTTCGAAATGTTGTGTTCCATTTAAATAAACTGGAATACATGGGTGATAGTTGCAATTCAATCCAACATTTAAGACAAACATATACAAATTATCTAATCTCTCTAAGAGAACAAATCAATTAACCACCTCCATTGCATTGGGTAACTAGGTGGCATCCTACGTATGTTTTGGATTATATCTTCAATGTTATATGCATTAAAAATATATAAGGTCATCCATCATCCCATTACAATTATGCTCGCAATTTGAGCATCAATGAGGATCACATGAACTAGGATGAGAATACATAATCGTGTGACCTGGCCTACTAAGACTTTTCTACATGATCTAGAGGCCTAGTCTCTCCCCCACCATTATCTAAAGATTTCTCTTTGTAGGATAAGGAAATGAAGTTATATGTTCCAATAAGATGTATGTTACAGTAGGAATCAATGTTTAGGTTTGGCGAATATTATCTGAAATGAAAATAT
The DNA here is from genome assembly GCA_009831015.1 of Picea engelmannii. Taxonomy (NCBI): domain Eukaryota; kingdom Viridiplantae; phylum Streptophyta; class Pinopsida; order Pinales; family Pinaceae; genus Picea; species Picea engelmannii. The sequence continues at coordinate 599,310 of ML793913.1, forward strand.
ATTGAGTAGGGGGTTAGGATTTTTCCTATGAGGGAAAGGCCCTCTGAATGGATCATGCTTGGTATTTTGTCAATTTTTCATGGACCCATGACCTACTTGTTGGAATTCACCAATGTCAAACTATTTGACATGGTGACCTAAAAAACATTTGGCCAAAATTTTTATAAGAAACACAATGGCACCTCCACATTATTGCAAGGCGATTTTCCAAAAATTATAAGCCAACTATACATCAAGTGCTCTTTAAATGGTTGGTATGTGCACTAGTCCATGCAAATACATTTATTTTTCATAGGAGGGTGTAATATATTTCTAGGGACAATAAATAATGTTATTAGATCTTGTCTTGATATATGTAAATATCTCACATAGTCTCTATTTAACCCCATGTTATAATATTTAAACATCGTAGATCTGTGTTCAAAAATATCAAATAATTATCCTTGGGAATTGGTAATCGGATATACAATGGTATGAATCCATGTAGAAAGTGAAAGGCAGGAGGGATTTGGTGTTTCTAAATTATAGTACTAGGTTTATTGGTGACTCAAGGATATTTCCACTTTTGATGTCTGAATCTGGTGGTTAGGATTTAGGATTGGGTATTTATTCATTGGGTTATGGTGGGTCCATGTTCTGTTCATGTGCATATAATTTGAACAAGAACACTTTTTTTTCTTTTAGAATTTAAAGAAATTATAAAATATAAAAAATATTCAAGTAAACATGCCTTGAATGAATATAGGAAACATTGAACACAAGTGAGGGAACAAAGTGACAGAAATTTTTTGTTTCCTCATGGTGGTCAAATGGAAAAGTGGCATCAACTTCAAGAGAATAACAAGGTGGCATCAGCTTCAGGAGAAGTACAAGTGGCAACAAGTTTGACTCTAGAATGGAAGGGAGAAGGGGTTGGTTTAGAATCATCCATGTGAAAGCGATGAATAAGGTCATGAGCATACTTAAACATGGAAATAAAAATTCTTTCCTTGGTTTGCAATACTTGGAGGCCAAATAAATAGTTCAAATAGCCTAAGTCTATCATTTCAAATTTGTTTTTAAGGATAGATTTCACATGGGTCCAATGTTTTGGGTCACTAATAGTGAGGATAAGGTCATCAACATAAATAACAAGGATTATGAGATGGCTTCCTACTTTCTTGGTATATACATTAGGGTGAGAATGGCATTTAGAAAAGCCAATTTCAAGAAGAAAGCTATATGTTTTTGGATGTCAATCTTGAGGAGCTTGCTTAAGACCATGAACATATTTCTTAAGGAGGAAAAAAATGATGGATTCATTATGGATATACAAAACATATTGTTCCACATATATTTCTTCTTGAAAATCCCCACACAAGAAGGAGGATTTGGCATTCATCTGATGGACCTCCCAATTATGTGAGGTAGCGAGGGCTACAACAAGGAGGATGGAATTCATTTTGGCTACGGGGTAAAGGTTTCATTATAGTCAATGTCTTCAACTTGATATAAGAAAATGGAAACTAACCAAAACTTGTGTCTTTCAACACTTCCATCTAATGCATACTTAGTTCTATAGACCCATTTACATATTACAAATTTTCTTCCTTTCGGAAGAGGTACCATATCCCAAGTGTCGTTTTCGATTAAAGAGTGATACTCTTCATTCATTATTGCATCCCAATATGGATGGCCTAAAGCTTTTGCAAATATCTCTATATCATGAGTTTCTGAAAATTGAGCCAAAAGAGAAGAGGCTCGTTAGAGCTATGAATGAGTCTGACATTGATCTGAAGGATCATCGATAAGATCACAAGTCGTTTCTCATGTTGAATGGACCCATATAGGAAGTGGTGGTGTTGGTGCAGGTTCATGTTCATTGGACTCATATAAATGAAAGTGAAAATGTGGAGGTCGATTTTAATCATCATTGTCATCATCTGATGAAGAAGAAATCTGAATAGGAATAGAATATGGCACAAATGTCGAAGATGGCTTGTAGGTCGAAGAAGGCACAAACACTGAATTATGATCACATGCCAAGACATTTTCATCAAATTTAGCATCTCTTCTAATAATAATTTCATTATAATGAGGCTAAATAAGTATATAACCATTGACATCTCCACAATATCCAAAACAAATACACCTTTCACTTTTAGGTTGTAAATCTTTAATTTTCTCATCACAAATGTGATGCCATGCTACACCTCCAAATACATGAAAGTGACTTACATTTGGCTTAAGTTTAGTCCATGCTTCTTCCAGTGTTATATTTTTTATATCCTTAGTGGGAGTGGAATTTACTATGTAATTTTCATAATTAATGGATTTCATCCAACAATTAAGACTTAATCCCTTAAATTGGATCATAAAATTAGCCATTTATTTTAGTGTGCGATTCTTTCTCTTAACAACACCATTTTTCTATGTTGTATATGAAACAATATGATTCATTTGGATTCCTTATGCAGTTCAGTAACTTGTAAAATTGTTGTTCATATTTTCCTCCATTCTATGTTCTTAACCATTGAATTTGATGTCAAGATTGTTTTTCTACAAGGGCTTGGTAGGCCAAAAAAATTTCAAACACTTCACTCTTAAGTTTCAGTAAGTAAAACCAAGTGTGTCTAGAGAAGTCGTCAATGAAATTTGAGAAATAATTGCACCCATAAAACAAGGAGAAGAAAGTGGACCTCAAAAATCATTATGAACAAGTTGCAAAGGGGTTGAGGTGTTCCAAGAGGCATGTTTGTCAAAAATATCCTGATGTCATTTTCTGATAACACAACCAACACAAACAACATATCTACAAGAAGCAAGAGAAAGACTAGTCACCATATTTTGATTACACAATTGTTGCAATGAGCGATAGCTTAGATGACCGAACCGCTCATGCCAAAGTTTTTTCAGGCATCTCTATGAGAAACAAACATTAATGGACAAGACGATGACCCAAAGTTGTCAAAATTGTATAACCTAGTAATATCATTAGCAATTCTAGTTGTGAGGATGTTCTTAGGATATTTTAAATCCTTCAGTACAACTTGGTGAGGTGAAAACTCTACGGTTTTACCTTCATCTAAGAGAGTGATCTAATATATTAATAGAAGGTTGAAGGAAAGACTTGGAACAAATAATAAATCATTGAAATGACCATTATCTACCAGAATTGTTCCAGACCCTACAACACTAAGAGATATATAATCACCGACAAATATTTTCTTTGTGTTACATTCATTTAGAGCAGAAAATATGACTTTATCCATATCCATATGATAATATGCTATAGAATAAATAATCCACTTGTTAGAAGAAGAATTAAAAGTTTCATTGAAGGAGAAACTAGAAGCAGAAAGTAAATGTCCGTGAGAAGAAGAAGAAGAAGAATCAATACTGATATTGTTCTTCTTCATCACTACTTCTAAGGATTTGATATTTTTAAAACATTTAGATTCTAAATGACCATCTTTTCCACAAAATTTGTTATGTCTATCGCCGATATTATTACTTTCAGATTTTATTCCTTTGTCATCATTAGGAGCAGAAGCTTCCTAAGAGGGTTTGGAACCCTTTTTTGCTTGTTGTTGTGGCAAGGAAGTTTATTCTTAGGATTATTGGATTTATGTTTCTATTGGGACCCTATGGATTTGTTTGAGTTACCTACAATGTTGATCACTCCAAGTTGCACAATTTTATCTTCCTCTCTAATCAAAGAATAAAAAAAATACTCAAGAGTGGAATATTTATAGGCACTCACTAGAGCATCTTTAGTGTTATAAAAAGTAGATACAAAGACAATATGCACTACCAAGCTTAGAAATAATATTATAGATGCACTAGTGTTCCTTCATATATGTTTGCAGTCTATACATACAAGTATAATTGTTTTGAACTTAGATAAATAATATTCAATGGATATAAAATCATTAGGAATTAGAGTCATTAATTGATTTTCTATTTGGTGGGCTCGAATAATATTTTATTTACCAAACATATATACAAACTTAGTCCAAGTTTCATCGGGAGCACCAATTCCTTGAAGGTGAAACCTTAAATCATGATATATAAACATTTTGATTAGTCCACATGCTTCATCACACTTATAATCCCATTTGACTCTATTTTCATTATTAATGGGTTCTAGTTCCTTTCCCAAGGTAATATGATACAATAATTTACTTCTTAATACATCCTCCATATGAGATTTCCATGAGAAGTAGTTGGTATTGGTAAGAAAAATATCACTGGGAGATGCCATATCAAAATATGCAAAAAAATATTAAATTGATGGTCTAGATAGAAATATCTTGAAAACATCTAGGCTATTTAAACAACAAACACTAAAAACAGACTTTGGATGTGAAAGTTATGCCCTTTTAAAAAAAGGCACAAACAGTAACCAAGGAGCCACATGGAAAGTAGAATTTCGTCCATGTGGTTATTCACCTCCTTCTAATAACCTCACTTTTACAAATAAGTTGCTTATTCAAAGTGACCCAATTTTATAGATTAAATAGGGATCACATTTACAATGAAGTAACTTTATAAATGAAAGTTGCATGAAAAGCAAATAATTAAAAAAGTATCAAAAATAGACTTGAGCTTGTTAGAATATAGAAGATGGTGTGCTCGTTTTACCATTGACGATACCCTAGTCACCCAACCATAGGTCGAAGCCTCCCTTCGAGCACCTTAACCTTGACCTAAGAATTCCTCTGGAAGAAAACCCTAGGCTGGATAGCCAAACAAAGAGTAGTGCATCAATCCCCAAGGATTGTGCATCACAAAAGACTGATCATATGTTCCAAACCCTAGCCAAGAGATATCCAAGCCAATATTGAAACTAGTTGTTGTTGCAGCTGCACCTACAACCCTCCTCCAAACCTGCACACCAGACTGCAACTGCAGTGCGCAACAACTAGGAAACTGCAATTCTGAGATGTTGTGAAATGAGAACTGGTGCCCTGTATTTATAGTAATCCTGCCAATTTGTTGGGGCCGACTTCTCCTTCTGGGTATGTGTCTGTTTAGTATATTATTATTAATTTTGGCTGACTTCTTCTCTTGGAGGCTAATAGCCTAATATAAATTATCTTCTTGAGTCGACAAGGCTTCTAGGGTTATTATCCAATTCATTAGGGTTTCTCTTGCTTCCTGGAGTCTTCTATTCTCGTCAGGTTCACACGTGGGGGTAAATACCTCCCACAACCACCATAATATTAACACTCCCTCCTAGCTAGAGAGGTATTTATAGGTAATGGAATTGAGCACAAAACACACCATTTACCTGATAGCATC
>ML793913.1:604789-645221 GCA_009831015.1 Picea engelmannii
GTTGATAGTCTTCAAGGCAATTAGAACAAGGATAGAACACACCTGTGTCTATTCATAGTAGTACATAACTACAATCCAGTGGTTAACTACCACATCAAGTAACACACAAGTACTTGATCAGCAACGTATGGTTGTGAATGGTGAAACATATTCACCACAGTAGTCCTCATCTACTGTCATATAGTCTTCATAACAAACATCTGAGAGCATGCTGAATAGAAACAATGTTATGATAAAAATTGTATCGTCTGGGACAATCTTTCACTCACGTGCGTGAGATCTGAAAGAATGTCTACCACCACAGTAGTCTTCATCTGCATAGAAACAATGTTATGATAAAAATTGAATCAACTGGGCCAATATTTCACTCACGTCTGTGAGATCTGAAAGAGTGTCTTCCCTCAGTATAGAATATCAACAATAATCATATGGGCCAATCTTTCACTCACATCTGTGAGGTCTGAAAGAATGTATACCCTCAACATAGAATATCAATAATGGGCTATCTACCCCATTATTCTCAACCAATGAAGAAGGATTGTTTCTGATTTATGAACCTGGACCATTTCCCACCATGGGCCATTCTTCCGACACTAAACAAAGTGTAACCTGGAAAGAATGAGTCTGCCCTCGAGAAATGTTTGGATCATTCCTTACCCTGGGTCATTCCTCCGACACTAAACAAAGTGTAACCTAGAGGGAATGAGTCTGCCCTAAGGAATGACTGTCATGGACTATTCCCCACCCTGGTCCATTCTTCTGACACTAAACAAAGTGTAACCTCGAGAGAATGAGTCTTCCCTCGAGGAATAACTGTCCCTGATTGCTGAGCCTAGACTACTCCCCACCCTGGGCCATTCCTCCGACACTAAACAAAGTGTAACCTGGAGAGAATGAGTCTTCCCTCGAGGAATAACTGTCGGGACCATTCCCCACCCTGGGCCATTCCTTTGACACTAAAGTGTACCCTGGAGAGAATGTATAACCCTCGAGGAATGTATGTCCTGCATCAACCTCCAAAACGAACGATTCTTCAAAACTGCTCACAACTCTGAACTTCGAAAGAATGACTGCCCGGCGAGGCAGACCATTCTACTTGACCACTACTCAGAGTGACTGCCAAGAAGAATTACTATCCTAGACCACTCCCCATAATGGGAAGTCGTTGTCTATGATACATCAACAATCAGTCTGCAGCCCATGTTAACTACAATGGGAAGTCACTATCCGTCAGAAATATCAATCCACTTTCCGAACAGGAAAGCATCTGTCCAATATGGACTATTTCTCAATTACAAAGATAAATGCTCCCTCTTAACTGGAGAGTTATTTAAATCACAAAAATAAATGTTTACGTACCTTGTTTTAGTTTGGAGAGTCTTCCCTTCTAGCTAAGAGAGTTATTTCCACGAGCTCTAGCTTGAGTATGAAAGTTCTTTCATCATGAATAGAGGCTTTACCAAAATGTATGCTTATCTGCTCATCTGTGGAGATATGTATTGGATAATCACTTTCTTCTTTCTGGACTTCATCATGGATAATGTAATTCTTGTACTTAAGTCTGGAATACTGTGAAGGATTCATGTAGATCTGAACAATAGAGTATATCATAGTTGATGAACTAGAACATATCCATGTGGAACTTCTTCTGTCATCATGAGATTTGATCTTCTAAGTAGTCATCTTGATGTTATAGCAAATCTTCATCACACTTTTGTTATGCACTAGAGGTTCTTCACCAAGTTGTCTTCTTCTTATCTGTATACAGGAGTCTCCTTCTGGTATGTCTCAAAGTCTTGAGACTTCTCTGTATGCGCTCTTTACTCAATTTCTTCTGGAGAACATTCTTTACATTTATCTAATGTAGAATTCCAACTCATGGATGTTGTGAATGATATAATGACTCATGGAATGATATGTCTAGTGTACTGGAACAATCAATCATCATAGTCTTCTCCCTCCATATGGGAGAGCCTCTGGTTTTGGATCTTGCAATGCTTTCATTCATAGGTTTTCCATACACTGTTCTTCATCACGACTTTCGGTTCTTCTGCTTGATTGCTTTTAGTGAGTTCATATTAGGCTGGTAATCTTGTGATTCTTAGTACAATGATTGGTTGTTCTGATTCTTCTTTCTTGGAATCATCATGTTTTTCTTTAGCTCTTGGGTCCATGGAGTTTCTTATAGATTCCATGCCCTAGAGATTCCACTTCTTACCTTCATCATTGGTTCACGGATCTGGATGGACAACCAAGAATACTTTAAGGCTTCTCTTCGAAAATATATTCTTCTGCGATTGAGCTGAACACGTATTGTCTTTCATGGATGCTACCATGGATATATACATTTCATCATCTTCAATGGATCATATGACTAGCTCCCTCCTAATCCTTGCTTCATGTAAGAGTTCATATAATCGGCTCCCTTCGTCTGATAGAGTCCATACTTCCATCTGTATTCTTATTGTCTTCCACAATATATAATTGTCTCTCTCTGTCTAACAGAGTCCACGCTTCCATCTTAGTTGTCATCATAAGTCTTTCTCCAATTTCTCTTGATGTCTGATTTCTAAGTCTCTTCAAGATTGATTTTGATTTCGGATTATCTTGTAATAGCTTTCACATGATATATTTCATTCTTTCATGTGTAATATCTAATGATAACTCTTGTCATCTTGTTTGTTCTTTCATAGGTATAGTTCTTCTTGGAACACATTATCTTCCAAGAGATAGATATACAGGATATGTACAAAGACGATGGAAGAAAGATATGTACAAGAAAAATAAGAGTGTTGTTACCTTTTAGTAGAAGAAGTCTCTTCCATCCTGCTTAGTCTTCTTTGCAGGTTCTTTTTCTTCGACAATCGATGCTTCATGTTTATCCTTACTTTTCTTTATCTTGGGACACTAGTTCCTGTAGTGATCGTACTTTTGACAGTTGAAGCACTGTATTTTTGAAATTTCTTTTCTTTGTTTTGGCTTCCTTGAATCGAACTTTCATCTGTCTCTGAAGTTCTTGGATCTTGCTATGAAGGCTTGATCATCGTACTTATTTTGAGGTTTCTCTTTTGCATTGATCCTTGATTCTTCTTGAGCACAGCAAGTCCAAAGTTCTTCAAATGTCGAGTACTCCTTCCTTGTGTTCATGCTTGCGGCAAATGCATCCCATGTCTTGGGAAGACCATTGAGTATTATGTTCACCAATTCCTTTTCTGAAGTGATCTCTTCAATAGCTTGTAGTTGATCTCTTAGCTGGGAGATCCTTACAAAGTAGGATGTTATGTTGTCATCATCATTCATCTTCATGTCAAGGAGCTCATTCTTCAGACTCATAACTTGTCCAATGTTTCTAACTGAGAAGAGATTTGTTAGGGAATCATACATCTTTTTCGATGAGTCAAGATGGGAGATGTAGGGTATCAAATGGTCTTTTATGGAATCCACTATGATACTCATGGCATTGATGTCAACTTCTTTGAACTTCTCCATAGCTGCAACGCTCTGCGGTTCCTTCTCTTCTCCTTCTTTAAACTCTGTCTTCACGATCTTTCCTTTCACAATATCCAACACTTTATTCTTAGCAAGGATGAGATCAATACTTGTCTTCCATGCTCTGAAGTTAGAGGCTCCATATAGCTTGTTCTCAGACTTCATAGAGTTCGTCATGGCTTGTTTGACTTGGTCAAACCCTAGATTTGACTAGAAATCCAAACTTCACGTCTTGGCCTTCTAAGAGTACCAGGAGATGCGCTGGGCTAGGGCACACTGATCTATCTAGAGATTAGGTCAATCTCATCACTTAAGGTGCCTCAACAATAGGTTTAGGTTTTTTTCAACTGCTTTTGCTGGTAACCTTAGCTGCAGTGCTTTTGGAAGTTGCTCCTGCTAGTAACCCTAGCGACAGTTCCTCAATGAGCTCAATATCTAGTGGCTATGTTTCCTTCCAACGTTTTAGGCTAACTGAAGGGGTGTGGGCCCATAACCTGTTAGAATATATAAGATGGTGTGCTTTTTTTACCATTGACAATACCTTCGTCACCCAACCATAGGCCGAAGCCTCCCTCCGAGCACCTTAACCTTGACCTGAGAATTCCTCCGGAAGCAAACCCTAGGATAGATATCCAAACAAAGAGTAGTGCATCAATCCCTAAGGATAGTGCATCACAAAAGACTGATCAGATGTTCCAAAACCTAGCCAAGAGATATCCTAGCCAATACTGAAACTATTTGTTGCTACAATTGCACCTGCAACCCTCCTCCAAACCTGTGCACCAGACTGCAACTGCAGTGCGCACCAACTAGGAAACTGCAATTCTGAGATGTTGTCAAATGAGAACTGGCGCCCTGTATTTATAGTAATCCTGCCAATTTGTTGGGGCCGACTTCTCCTTCTGGGTATGTGTCTGTTTAGTATATTATTATTAATTCTGGCTGACTTCTTCTCTTGGAGGCTAATAGCCTAATATAAATTATCTTCTTGAGTCGACAAGTCTTCTAGGGTTATTATCCAATTCATTAGGGTTTCTGTTGCTTCCCAGAGTCTTCTATTCTCGTTAGGTTCACACGTGGGGGTAAATACCTCCCACAACTACCATAATATTAACAGAAATCAAGACCTCTTACTTAATAAAACAACTTTTAACCAAGTTAACTAGTGAAAAACATGTTATATTGTTAAGAAGGAGGATTGGGGTTGTTGTTGTTTTTGTTGTTGAAACACATTATATTGTTAAGAAGGAGGATTGGGGATGTTGTTGTTGTTGTTGAAGATGATCTTGGAGAGCGTGCTCATAAAAAACTATTTTCACAAAAGAAAACAAATTCTCCTATCAATGGAAACAAGGGTTAGATATTGGTTAGATTACTCGGAAAATGCAAGTTTCCCCTATGTTTCTTATTTACCAAGATCGCATAGATCACAAAAAATAGCATACACAAACATGAAAACCCTTTATGCTCTATTTCTAATTTTTCAAGATCGTAGATAACACATGGAAAATATCATACATAGATAGCAACCCAGAAATATATATATATATATATACTGGAAAAAACTGAAATATTATCTCTGTAAAAATTTAAAAGGGAATATTCAGGCTTTATACCTGCGGATCCGATTGAAATGGTCGTATCTTGAGAAGAAAAAAAAACTTTTTGAGTGAAACAAAAGGTGTTCCTAAATGAAATGAGTTCTTAGGATGCAATGGAATAGTATTATCATCCAAGAAATGTAAGAAAATGACAGAAAATGGAGATGTAGCAATATAGATTCATGATCTCAATCTACAACGGGGGAAGGTATTCAAATGCGCTCTGATAACATGTTCAACAACATAGGTATTCCAACAAAGGATGAACACCTTTAGTAACCACTCACATAGCCATACAAATATCAGCACACCGATGTTCTTACATGGTAAAACCATGTGGAGAAACGCCCATGTTCCCAACCAACATGGACACTTGAAGAAATTTATTAATGCAAAAGAAAATATTACAAAGAGATTTAAAAGAGAGTTTCTCATAACCAATCATTGGTATATGACCGTGCTTTCTCTTTAAATAGAGTTCATGGACCAATCTAGTGTTAAGACACAAATCGATGTCGTTGTTAAAATCGAGGAGAATATGAGTTGTTAGATCCCTCTATGCTAGGAACATATCGTGACTATCAAATTACCTAACTACAAATGCATATGAATGCATACTAAAGAAACACACTAATAAACACACATTTACCTATTGACACATTAGATTAAGATGACATTAACTAACTTCTAAGTGTCTAAATATCCTAACAGAAAATCACTATGAATTCATATAGGTATTTCTACTCGACAAGGAAGAAAAAAGTTGTACAAAATTTATTGAGAATTTATTACCGTTATAACATATTAAATTTATTACATCATAGTTTGGGAACATACAATATGTTTTCACACATAAAGAATTAAAGTGAATCAATTTCAATGGCCTTAGTTAGAGGTTTATTAATGATAAATATGGGTAATGACTATTTGATGCTAGTTGTGTATTTCTTAAACAAAATGGTCACGATAATTATACTTTGCAAAAATACGATTTTGATCACATCAAGTATAGTTTTTCTTTGAGAAATTATAGATGCACTTTGGTATCCTTTTCTCGATCCTCTTTTAGCACAGTAGTAGATTTCTTAGCGACTTTTGGTACCTACTCTAGGAATTTATGGATGATAAAGTGAAGAGAAGTATTACCTTCCATCACAAAATGAATGGTTGGAATCTAGACAAAGGTAGTAAATTATATCATAGTTCAAATTTCACATATTTTAATCATCAACGTACATTCAAAGAGATGGAATGTTAATATCCCATCTATTTATCTCTTATATTTATTAATTCTCATTCATTGTTCATGCAAGATCACTTTCAATCTAACCTACTATTTACATATATGTATGACTATTGAAATACCAATTGGGGTCATAGAATAATATCCCCACCGTTTGAAAAATTGTCTTTAAATATTTGTATATAAGGGTTTTAGATGTAATGAAACCAAGTAACAAGATTTCTTCATATTGTTCTCTCTTTCTTCTAGTATTGATTATCCATCCATCCATATTGTATTCTTACTGTGCATTCATCCTTGAAGCACATGCTTGGATTTTGATGTGATAGTTCATTTTCCTTGAATTCCATGCATTGGTGTCACTTAACAATTTACAGTTGTTGGTATTTGAGAATAGCATTTCTCATAATTATTCCTTGATGTTACATTCTACATTTTGATTCTATCAAATTCTTCCTTATGAGAAGTGAAGATGGTAGTCTACACTTTCATATTATTCTTCCTTATGAGAACCTAGGATGGTAGTCTACACTTTCATATTTCCTCGGAAATGAACATGTGATTATGATTTTTGTCACAATATTTTATAAATACTCTTATGTAATATACTACAACTATAAATTGTCAATATCAAGTGTAATATCAATACTCTTTTGATTAGATTGTATTTTCTTAAAAAACAATTACATTATATATATTACTTAACTTTTCAATTTGAATATTATCTTCTAGTCTAATTAGATCTCATTTTCTTAAAATATTTTATAGATCATTATTTATCTACTATTTTTCTACCAATAATTATTATTAATATGTGTTTAACTCTTCCACAAAAACATCTTTATAATCAAAATCAATATAAAACAAAAAAAAAAAATGTTTATCATCGTCAAAATCAATATGGAATAACACTTCCCTTGATATTTTAACCAAGGCCATCCACTTCTACTTCATTGTTATGTCTTTCATATAATAAAAACAAACTAGTCAAAATAGTCGAATATAAATGAGGGTTTACTTAGATTAATTGTTCAAAATTAATATATATAAATAATAAATGAAAAGATGGGAGGAGACGACTTAACCATAAAGTGTTTAACATAAATGGATGCCGGTTACCTATTCTTTATCCATGATTTGATAGTATTGTATACCAGACGATGTATGCGTTATAATATGAGGTAGATCTATCTTATGATCCCTATGTTCCTGCAAGTATTTCTGTTACTAACGGCCTTAGTTAATAGCACCATTATTGTTAATTATGATTGCTTCATTTTACTTATGTCTATTTATTTTTGCATGTTTCCTTTCGGTATATGTTTATCAATGCTTCATTTCTGTAGCTGTGCATGTTTCGTTTATCAATGTTTCATTTCTATTATTGGGCAAAGGAAAAACGCTTCCTCTGTCTTTTAGCCCTTCATGCCATTGGGCAGAGTTGGGCAGAGAGAAGGTGCTTCAGATTGGAAAGAAGCACTTCTCCTCGATTGAGATGGCTGTATTTTATAAAACTACCTCCCTTATGTTAAAAGGCCAATTATAGTTATGAGTTTTATTAATTTATGTGTGTTATAAGAAAAAGGTTTAAAAATCATTTGTAATGGTCTATCTTAGAGATTAGATTAAGTTCTAATATATTGACACGAGGGATTCATATATCTTTCATCCTTATCGAACTCTCTTCATTTTTATTCTTTTTTATGTTTAATAGAATGTGAGAATTAATTATTTTAATTTTTTTTTAATACATAATATGTAAATATATAAAATATTAAAAAAAATGATAAAAAATACTCTTTCAACTTGGATAGAAAAGAAATTTAATTTAAATATTAATAAATTAAAATTAAAATATTAAAATAATTATTTATAGAATTATTTACTTATATATATTTTTTTCATATATATATATATATATATATATATATATATATATATATATATATATATAATTTTTATAAATAAAAAGTAATATAAATTCTTAATCTTGTACATATTTTTATTTTGTCTTCTCTAATTTTTTTAGATATTAATATTTTTTTTAATCATTTCATTTATGTTATCAGAACATATGGAAAGATGTTGTTGTCAAGTTTATGTGAACATTATTTATGTAGAGAAAACTATAAGCATTGCAAAAATTTATTTAAATATTGTTTTTTTAGTCTTTTTTCCATCAATCAGATAGATTGGTACGTCCATGTTAGCGCATTTTTATTAGCAAAACTATGTCCTCGGCCAGATAGATCTATATTAACGTTCGCTTGGTGTTTATTTCAAATTTATCAATTTACATAAATATTTACATTGTAAATTTTTTGTTAACTATATATCTATATAGTAATGTATGTAAACTTTTGAAAATAGTAATATTAAAGAAAAACTAAATTGAATGGTTGATATATGGTAAATAGAACATAAATATCTCTTACCATAATATGTGTTTTTGTGTTTTTAAAATGTTAATAAACCATATAAGATTGTAACACATTAAAATACATTTTAAAGACATTAAAATGTTTGTGTGGGGTCATTTCAAAGACATTAAAATATTTGTTTGTTATTGAGAATTTAAATAGCATTAAAAAAAATTATTGAAATGAATCTATGATTACTTATCAATGGTAAAATTTACATAAAAAAATAGATGATATCATTTAATTATCGGTATCTTGTTACATTGAATGATTTATAAGGGTAGTATTAAGTTTTTAGAATAAATTTTGGATTTAGAAAAAGGCGAAGATTTAAAAATTATTGTTTAGATAAAATATAATGAATTGGAAAAAGTATAGAAGTTTATTATTATTATAATTTTCATGAGTTTATTAATGAGTGTTGAAAGAAGAAATTTGATATTTTTAAAATAGGAAAACAATCATCTTGTTAACAAAATAAAATTTAAAATTTAAAATGTGATGTTTATTTATATTAGAAGTTTATTATATTGAAAATGAGAAATTATAATAATTGATTTCTCTTCCTTATTAATTTTCAATATAAATTGTTTTAGAACATTTAATGAATAACTTAATGGTGAGAAAGTTTACTTCTAACATGAGAAGTATCATGAGACCTAAGGTTATGGTGTTATATATGTCAAAATGTTTGAAGACTTGGTAAACAAATGGATAAGGTATCCAAGAATGAATATATATATAAATAGATATATAGATTTGTTATAACCATATAATTTGAGTTTGTAAACATAGATATATAAATAGATATATAGATTTGTTATAACCATACAATTTGAGTTTGTAAAGATATGACATTTAATTAAAGTATAAAAGTAGTTATAATGTTAATTTGTTTATTTTTTTGTTCTAGTGTGTCTATAGTATGTGATTTAAGAAATAAAAACCAAGGGGAATCTAAACTAGTTTTGATCCTTAGTTTCCTTGCAAAAAGAATTGGGATTTGACAATTATAATGTTAAAATAGAAAGTGTTAGAGAAACATGATTGTACAAACTTCTCATTTTTAGCACTTAAGGTGTGGAAAACTAAAATTTAAAGATCTCACTTAATGTTACCATCCGAGAAAATGGTGAAGGTTCCATTATTAAAGAATTTGTGTGAAATGCATGAAGGATGTGCTTTATAAAAATAGCATAAAACCTAGAGAAAATTGCTTAAACTTGGAGGTAATATATATGTAGTGTTGGAGTAATTAACTCCTACTTGTATTTTGTTTAGTGTGAGATTTTATTATTGAGGAGGTTGTTAGATCTAGTTGGTTGTGAGGGATTTTCTGGAAGTATTAGATCCTATTTATGTGGGTTGTTGAGATATTATCTCATGAGTTTCTTGTGTAGTTGAGGAAAAACTTCATGTACAAATATTTTCTTCATTGAATAATAAAAGATACTTAGAATATTTTTTTTTGTGCAATAAGTTGGTATCAGAGCTAGTAGCTCTGGGTGTAACTCACTCACACAAGGGCCCATAAATATGTGAGGTGTAATCTATTGTTGTAGGAGAGTATATTATTTTAGATCATGTGTGGATCCTTTTTTTTGTGTGTACAGAGTGTTTTAGAAGTTAGTAGATATTACTATGTGCAGACCAATGGAGAAGAGTTGTAGTAGCCAGGGTTGACACAAACTTGGTTAGTGGAAGAAAGTTTGATTATATGTTTGTCAATTTGTTGAGATATTTCATCTACTATTGAGGGTGAGGCACACAACAAAACAATTGTTTGAAGGATTAGGACAACAACAAAGGAACAATGTTTCTATGTACGATTGAAAAGTGGGGACCTGTCAATCAAAGGTTAAGAGTCACCGTTTCCTTGAATTCTATCATAGTCTAGTCACTAGTCAAGAGGGTTGCAAGAACAAAGTGGTAGCATGGATAAGAAATATGTTGGTGCATCTTCTAGCTCTATGTGTCCACAATGGCAACCACGATTTTCACTTTCAAAAGGGGAAACGTTTCCATGGATCTAGTAGAAATTAAGTGTTTTCATATGTTGTTGTGAGTATAAGTATGTATTAACATTATTTCTAGTTTGTAAAAAAATAAATGATGTCGAATTCAATGAAGAACCTCTCATACTTTTTAGAACAGGGTAACATGACCTTAGAGATTGTGTTTATTAACTAATAGAGCAAGTTATGTATGTTGGAAAGAACATTGTTATTAGGTTGTGACTACAATCTGTGTACTTGTGAGATGAAACGGGTCATGTCGTAAGACTAAATTCTAGATACATTTAGTTTCTAGACTGCTTCCCTATATAACTGGTGAATACAACGAGCTATGTATTTCGACAGATGAAAGTATGTCAATAAAATGATTCAGTATCTAGACTTTTTTTTCTGAAAAATACATCAAGTTATGTATTTGGGCATATAGAAGCAAATAGAATTGTCAATCATTACAAATATGCAATTGATGGTGAGAAGAAATTGTATATTCAATGATCAAGTGGTAGCTCGAATGAATTGTTGTGTGAAAGAATGTAGTCTTTCATATTTCAGAAGTGGATAGATAATGGAGGGAGGGTCGAACTGAAACACACAAACAATTACAGCAAACACCCTGCTACAGAGTACACAATAGAAAAAGACATATATATTATTTTGAAATAATAAGGAAATGAACGGGAAACTTAAGCACCATAAAACCCACGAAATGCAACACCATTCCTTTATTGATTCAATGCAAATAACAAAGTTTACATTACATCATGCCTAGACTAAAAGACTTTCTTGAATGGTTTCTTGCATGGCTAGAAACCACTACAAAATTGCTCAGAGGGTAATGTTATGCATGTGTGGGTTGAGACTTTATTTCTCCCTTCTTACGTGATTGCCCAACCTAGAATCCTTCTCTCTAGTATTCCTTCCACGATTCCCCTAATTTATGGTTCACCAACCCCTTCTTCATCGCTTACATGCCTCTTTAAACTCTTCCCTTAGTTTCTGAATTGATTTTCCTTCTATTGCCAAGAATGGACAGTTACCAAAACTGCCTGACAATTCACCTTCTTCTGGGTGTTAACAAACTTATGTTGGGTGTGATAACATTCCTACCACATGGCTGCAACTCATCATGAAGAATCCCAACATGGTGAATCCAAATGTGTGTGGTCACATTGTTGAAAATGAATAAACATCGTGACACTTATAAAATTTCACCATACACAAGAGCTTCAACACAAGTTTCAGCGTGAGTTTTGACATGATTTTCAGTGCGAGTTTCAACATACACAAGGGTATTTTCATGAGTAACAATCATTTGAATTCATATCAAACTAATTAAATAAAATGGACCACTAACACAATCCTTATTTGACTTATTTCCTAATTTGAAGAATAGAAATATTTTTGGTCATGTGTCTTATCTAAGCCCAAGTATGCTCCTGCATCAAACACCCCTGGTAAGAAAATCATGAGATCCATCTCATGTGTATATTAATGTTGAGGTGAATATTTTTTCACACGTGTTAATTGATCTTCAGTCACCCACGATGCATCCTCTTCCTCTCAATTCTTCCACTTGATTAAATATTCCATGTACGCCTTCTAGAAAGTCTTCTTACCAACTTGTGTACCCATAATTTATTCAATTTAATTCTATGACTTAATTGGTACATGATTTTCCATTAATTGAGGGTACCTTCATCTACTCTTTTTTCCCATTCATGAAACTCATAGAAGTCAACAATATTGAATTTAGGAGATATGTCAAACTTCTCTGAAAGTTCTAGCTGACAAGCATTATCAAACATCTTTTTTCAGAATTCGGCATGGATCTATATTCTTGTACTTGATTTTATTATATGTTCCTCAAAGAAATCGATCCTTCCTTAAGTGAGCCATGACCAAATCACCCTCTCGGAATACCTTTTGTATCCTATGGCGACCTACACTTTGTTCATAACTTTCATTGTTGGTCTAAAAATTCTTCTTTACGTGTTCTTGTAATTCATGCATATTGTCCACAAAATCATTTGAATCAACACTATTATTTCCTTCCAAATCCGGAAATGCAACCAAATATACCACACCTTTTGGTGACCATCCATAAACAATATGAAATAGACTCTTTCTTGTAGATATGTTCACTGAATCATTATATCGAAATCATATTGGCCTATTGCCAAATCCCATTGACTAGGATTATCCCCACTTAAACTTCTCAAAACATTTCCTAGACTCATGTTTACTACTTTTGTCTAACCATCCATCTGAGGATGATATGTCGAACTGCATAAAAAATGTGAGCCTAGATTTTTCTAAAGTGTCCAAAAATTCCAAAGGAATATTGTATCTTGATCTAAAGTAATGCTCTGTGGTAATCCCTGAAATCGAACCACCTCTTTGAACAATAATGTAGCTACTTGACTACCATCAGTAGTCTTATTACATGTTATGAAGTGTTCCATTTTTGAAAATCTATCCACAAATACCATTGTTGAGTCATGTTTTCTCTGTGTCATAGGAAATCCTAAGAAAAAATCCATACCGATATCCTCCCAAGGTCCTTTGGGTGTTGGCAGTGGAGTATAAAGTCTCGTATTATGACTTTTTCCTTTTTATAGTTGACATATCCTACAACCTTCAACAAAATTTAGGACATCTTTATTAATGTTGGGAAAAAAATATCTCTCCTTCACCAAGGTTGTAGTTTTATCAATCCCAAAATGTCCTCCTAAACCACCACTATGAAATTATTTAATGAGATTCAACCATATGGAACTTCTGGGAATACACAATTGTTCGTTTTTAAACAAAAAGCCTTAGTGGATATGGTAATCCAGATACATTGTTATGTCTAAACTCCAAGACTCCTTACACGCCTTCCAAGCTTCTGAGAAACCTGCATTTTCTTTATACAATGTCTTTAGACAATTCATACTTACCACTTCTACCGACATGGTATTAAGTAACGTTGTCCTGCGAATTGATGCATCAACTACCTTATTATACATCCTAAACTTGTGTTTCAGAACAAAAGAATAACTTTTCAAGAATTCTACCCATTTAGTATGCTTTTGATTCAAATTACCTTGGTTTTTAATGCATTGCATAGATTTTTGATCCATGAACAAGACAAACTCCTTCAGAAGTAGATAATGTCTTCATTTCTTCAAGGATTTCATAGTAGCATAAAAGCATAAAATTCTTGATCACAAACATAGTACTTCTTTTTGGACCAGTTCAACTTCTTGCTAAAAAAAGAAATGGGTTATCCTTCTTGAATTAGAACTGCTTCAATTGTTGTTCCACTAGCATCACAATCAACCTGAAATATTGTTAAAGTATGGTAATATTAATATTGGTTGAGTTATTACCCTTTTCTTCAATTCTTCAAATGACTTCTCTGCTGCTACAGTCCACTAGAACACTCCTTTCTTCATACATTTTGTAAGAGGCACACATATTTTGCTAAAGTTCTTAATAAATTTTTGGTAGACACCTACGAATCCATGGAATCTCTTCACATCGAATGTGCATCTTGGTGTTGTCCAATCAATAATAGCCTTCACTAATTAAGGATCCATTTTAAGTCCTTCTTTTGAAACCATGAAACCCAAGTACACCAATTCTCACTACATGAATGTACACTTCTTCATGTTTATTAATAGTTTCTCTTCATTCAAGCACTGTAGTACTATCCTCACATGTTGAATATGTTTTGTTCTACTCTTTCTAAAAATCAGTATATCATCTAAATATACAACCCCAAACTTACCCAAAAATGGTCTCAATACTTCATTCATCAATCTAATGAATGTGTTGGGCACATTAGTTAACTTGAATGACATCACTAACCATTCAAACAATCTATATTTTGTCTTGAATGCAATCTTCTATTTGTCACCTTATCTAATTCGAATTTGTTGATAACCACTCTTCAAATAAATTTTTGTAAAAATTTTTGAATCACTCAAGTAATCCATAAGGTCATCCATTATGGGAAATGGAAACCGATACTTGATAGTGATCTTGTTTATAGCACATGAATCAATACACATTCACCATTCCCTTGTCTTCTTAGGCGTCAATATTGTTGCTACTACGCAAGGGCTTACGATCTCATGAATAAACCCTTGGTCAAGGAATTCCTGCACTTTTCAATTTACTTATTCACTCTTTTATGGGCTCATTCTATAAGGAAATTTATTTGGAAAATTCAATCCTAGGATCAAATTGATATGGTGTGATATACTACATAAAGGAGGTAACCCTGTGGGTAATTCCTCTGCAACAATTTATTTTAAATCTCCCAACATGTATTAGATTTATGCTGGTACATAACTCCCATTTTCATCCTCTTGAACCTTCTTTGGAACTATAGCCAAACAATACTCATTGTATTTATTCTCCTCCAGTAACTCCTTAGATGAACACGACATAATGAAATTGTTACTACTACTCATGTCCTTGTTACAATTGTTTTTGTTACTCCCACCATCTTCATGCATTGCTGTCAACTTATAACATTGTCCATTTTGAGTAAATTCATATGAATTTTATCTTCCATCATGGAACACCTTCCGACAAACATCCACAGTATTCCAATCAGAATATGGCACACATCCATGTCTACTACGTCACATAACAATTTCTCTTTAAAATGTCCAATCTGGAATTTTAACAAACATCATTCAATGACTGTCTCCTACTGGCCTTTCTACAACCACAAAACTTTATAAGGATTGAGACGTGGTTCAAATTTCAAATTTATATTCCTCTTGACTTTGGTAGAAATAAATTTTTTGTACTTCCTCCATCAATAATCAAGTTACAACATTTTCCTTTGACTTTGCATCTAGTCTTAAACACTCTTTTCCTCTGTTCAGGTTCTTCTATTAAATTTTGTTCTGGTTTAAGTAAAATTCTTCGAAACATCCAGTTCTCACCTTCTTTGTGTGGAAACACAACCACATCTTATCCAACCATCAATTCATCACCTTCCATGGTAAGCTATGTTCTAGCATCACCTCTTTTACTACAACCTTACCTTTCTGGGAATTCTAAGTTGATGTTCAACTCAACATCTATAAAAACTAATTTCAGACTTTCCCTTTCCTCTTCTGAATCTTCTACCTCTACCAACTCCATTTCATATGGAACTTTGGCTACTTGTCAATTCCTCTTCCTTCCCATTTTCCTTAGCAATGTTTTTTCTTCCTTTTCCTCATGGACCTCTTCCCCTTAACTTTTATTGGGTTTTCTTGTCAACTTTGTCCTCCACCTTTAGGGAAACTTGGCAATCTTCATCTATAGTACGAAAATAATGTGTACTCATCTCATCCTAGATTGTATACTTTAGTACATTTATGTATCTAGACACACGCTAATACTCTGGATCCTTAATACCTGATATAAGTGACAACCTGAAAAAAATATTCAATGTACTAACGCACATGAGTATCTTCTTGACTCATATTTTTCACTTGTCTAGACAGATTCTGCTGGTAATACACATGCAAGAAATTTTCCTTAATATTACTCACCATCTTCTTCCAAGTATTGATATTTTCCCTTTTATTATCAACTCTATCTTTCCGCAAGATCTCCCACCAAAGGGAAGCATGTCCTTTCAACTTTGTGATAGAAAATCGAACCCAGTTTGGATCATGAACATTCTCATATTCAAAATACTTCTTGAGCTCTCCTATACAGTATACAAGAGTTTTATCCTTCAAGATTTCATCATAGCACGAATCATCGACCTTCACACTACCTATGTTACTCAGATAGGATATCAAACACTTTGGTGGGTCTACATCCTCAGTATTTTGTTCAATCCCAGTCTCACCTTCAGAGTCAGAATCTATCTCACCATATCCATATCTTTTGTGTCATAATTCCTTTATTCTTCTCTGTAACTTTTAAAGTTCTTGATTTCTTGGACCTCCACATGTTGTTCCTCTCATTTTGGGTGGATTTCTTTTGAATCTCCTAGAACTTTTAGTCCTATCTACCATCCACGACCTCAATCCATACGTTGATACACCTACTTGTTCTTCAACACTTTGGATGAAACACCACCAGAATCAAGGTACTCTCTACCCATTACAGGAACACTCGCGTAGTAATACAAGAGTGTACTTTCTCTAATACCACCTGATGTAGGAAGGGTCGAACTGAAACACACAAAAAATCACAACATACACCCTGCTACATAATACACAGTGAAAAAACATAGATATATTGTTTTGAAATAATAAGGAAATCAACTGGAAACTTAAGCACTAGAAAATCCATGAAATGCAACACCATTCCTTTATTGATTCAATGCAGATAACATAGTTTACATTACATATTTCCTAGGATAAAAGACTATCTTGAATGGTTTCTTGTGTGGCGAAAAACCACTACAAAATCTCTCATAGGGTAATGGTATGCATGTGTGGGATCAAACTCTATTTCACCCTTCCTGCTATCTTTCCCAACCTAGAATCCTTCTCTCCAGTCCTCCTTCCACAATTCCCCTAATTCATTGTTCACCAACCCCTTCTCCATTGCATCCATGCCTCGTTAAACTCCTCCCTTCGCCTCTGAATCGATTCATATTCTATTTCCAAGAACATACAATTACCAAAACCGCTTGATAGTTCACCTTCTTCTTAGCGTTAACAAACTTATTTTGGGCATGGGAACGTTCCTACCATGTGTCTGCATGTAATGATCCTCCTCGTTACGACGACAACCTCTTAAAACCAGTGCAATTTTTTTTTTTCTAAATGTGTGTGCACGTGTGTACAAGGGAAATAAACAAATTCGACTCTGCATCGCCACCTGACGATGAACAAGACACAAAACACGATGAACACAACTTGACGACCTAAGATGCACATCAAGTAACTGCATGCATTTAACAACGATCAATCAGCAAATAAGTAAGACTAACTACCCTCCCGTCCTACCCTGCAATGGTTAGGACCTCCAAGACACATAAGCAATGCTCAAGCCTAGGTTCCCATCAATTTTAACCATTTAAGGTCTCAGGGCTAGTGACTGTTCTGAGGAACATGGAGGTGTCTACATCCCACCCGACACTAGCAACCAAGGAAAAATTCTACAGCCAAATATAACAATAATTAAATGAACAACCACATCCTCTATAGAAGGTGAAACTTAGCAGGACGTGGATAACAACCAACCATTTTTAAGACAAGGCATTACCTATGACTCAATTTGCGATAAATATAGATCAATCAATCCGTTTCCTTTTCATAAATCAACGAGTTACCAAATCTGACCTTAAAAATAATGTAAGTCAATTAATCGCAAATCCCCATTTACTTAATCATAATAGCTTATTGAACTTAGTTCAAGACATTACATTGTATCTATTATCAATGATAATGAAATTTCAACTTCGTTACCCTACAATGATAACCACATCACATTTTATATTACAATAACTAAATAAATGACGACAACCTTGCACCTTATATGTTATTTATAACAATTACTTTAACATTTCCATAAAACAAAATAACATAGAATTTTAACCTTACCATAAACGTTAGTATTAACTTTAAACATTACATTACATTAACTTTACCATGAACAATAATAGAATTGAAAATTAGCATTACCCTAAATATTAGCATCAACATTAACATTCATTACATAATGGTTAATGTAACCAATAATAACAATATTTCATTTATATCACTCACCTTGCAATAAGCTAACAATCACCTTATATCTTAGGTGACCATTTCTAAATTATTCCTAATCACACTCAAGTTAATCACAAATTCTTGATTCAAAGGTAACAATCTAAACACTAGCAATAAATTTTATTTCCTATTGCAATAACATTACCCTTATAATTCAAAAAAATATATTATGCAACTTTACCTTTACACCTTACAAAACTATATATTACAATAGCGATATAGTTACCCTTTACTATACCATTTCATGATATCTGTTGGTGTTGGAAGTCACTCCTGGATTGTAGCAGGAGCAGAGCCCGACGCCCATTAGTTTATGTCACATTTTGTTTATAAAGGGGTGATCAAATGGAAGCAAACTCGGAACAGTGTCATTCTAACTCAGAAAACTGGGCTGGGACAACAGTGACACATGACGTCTTGGCCTAACTTAAGCCAGTAATAAAGATAGTGGTGAGTAAGTAGGGGGAAGAGAAGGGAAATAAATTCTTCTCTAGACATCCATTCTTCTAGCAGTCTTCACAAAAGAGGAAAAGTCTCGGCTACGAGATCCTCTCAGAGCCGATTAAACTTCAAAATGAACCTAAGAAGATTGCAGAACTGATAAAATCAAACCTACATAATATAGCAATGCAACACCCGACTGGATCATTCATGCCCGAGATCTTATATTCAGAGGAAAAAAAGGAAAAGAAGAAGTTGGCTGCCATTAAACAAGAAGTCTCACATGTTCTTCTATAACCAGAGAACCAAAGGATGGATTAAAGATTTACAATTGGGAGCTATGTTCTACCATCGATACCTTCAAAAATACAAAAACTGAGTACATATAATCCTAAAATTTGCCCAGCAGAGGCGTCCTGGAATTTCAGGGCGTGGCATCTCTTCGGTCAAATCTGGTCTGAAATCCTTCGTCAAATGCCACCTTAACTTTGCATGGATCTTACAAGGGGGTAGCTGAGCCATCAAATTCTAAGTTAGTGTGTGCAGACTTCTCTGGTTAGTCGAGGACTAGGCATGGCTTCTTTGGAAAAAATCCAACACAAAGGACCATCTCGAGCAGACTGCCTGCTGGATCCTCCATACCTTACAATTAATGAGTGAGGAGAGGTTTCAACCACCTCCTCCCACCTTCATTTACTCCTAGCAGGAACCAGGGTTGAGACCGAGTTGGACTGGCACCTGGAGATCCCGACGATCCCTTCTGCAACTAAACCTGGCTCTTTTGGCCCTTTTGCACAGCTCTTTTTATTTCCCCAAGTGACCATGGGTCATGACACTGCGCTTATCCTCAAAGGTGCTTTCGATGTTTCGGGGTTCAGGGTTTTGAAATGCAATGGAAGAGAAAAACCCCTTACCTTTGGAAGTCCCGGTAGCTGAAATGTCGACATGGCCTGATCGTGCGCCACGCGTCCCTTTGGATGGATGGCTATGATGATGTCGATGTTTTGGGACCTGTCTCATTATATGGTGTCCGCTAGCACCTTTTCCCCGGGTCTGTTCCTCTGTGATTGGGTGCCAAGATCATGGGCCCAAATCCTAATCACTTTTGACGCTTCGCATTTCATGGATGGGAAGAAGTTGATCCTTTCTCTTAAAAGTCGCAATGGGTGAAGTGGCGATAGAGCCTAATCACACACCACATGCCCCCCTTTGATTGGATGGCCCGGATCATATTTGGCGATATTGTGGGCTCAAATCCTGGACGCCTTCGGCACTTTGTGTTTCGTGGATGGGAAGGATTTGATCCTTGTGCTTCAAAGTCATGATGGGCGAAGTGGCGATAGAGCCTAATCGCGCACCGTGTGCCCCCCTTTGATCGGATGACCCAGATCATATTCGATGATACCGTGGGCCCAAATCTCGGACGCCTTCGGCACTTCATGTTTTGTGGATGGGAAGGAGTTGATCCTTTCTCTTCAAAGTCACGATGGGCGAAGTGGTGATAGAGCCTAATCTCTCACCACGTGCCCCCCTTTGATCAGACAGCTTGGATCATATTCAGCAATACTGTGGGCCCGATTCTTGTGTTAAACATGGCACAATTCCATCGGCCGCAAATATCCATTGATCGATGATCTACTCCATTGGTCAATCCTGGTCGTTGGACACTGGATCATGTGTCTGCTATCATTTTAAGCCGAAAATGGGGATTTTATGCGTTGCACAGTGCACTCATGGCTGTGACCTTGGATAAAATGTATTTTTTAGGTTCTTTAAGCCCCATTTCTTCGCATTTATGCCACGGGCTCAAATCTTGGAGAGAAAACACCCCTTTGTAAGAATTTGCACTAACATTAGGCTCCATGGGGGATAGAGTCGTCCCTGCGAGGCTCTAAGAACTCATTCTACAGCTTCAATGCCTTGCTATTGGGCTATGGAGTCATTTACTAAGCTGAAAAATAAAAATAAAAGTAAACAAAGAACCAAAAGGACAATATTTACAAACAAAGGAACTGTCTAAGGCTCAAACAAAACATTTCTTTAGAAAATGCCCATTTATTGGGCTGTTAAAAACCTCCTCACCCTCCAAATTCTGCAACCTGTACGTGTTATTTGAGAAAATCTCAGAGATTTTGAAGGGCCCAATCCAGAGGGTGTCAAACTTGTTGTGTTTTCCCTTATCATGTCTAGGTGCATCCCACTTAAGCACCAAATCCCCAATATCAAACTCCTTCTTCCTGCCTTTCCTGTCAAAGGCCTGTTTGACCTTCTACTAATGACCATGAGCTACATCCATCACTTGTTTCGTGATGTATTGTACTTCCACCATCTAATGAATCCTTCTCACCATATGATCTGGATCTCCTTTACAATCTTGAAAGAACTTCACTACAGGTAAGGTGAGCTGAGTGGCAAAACTCGCCTTTGTTCCATAGACCAGCTGAAAAGGTGAGGTGCCTAGGAACTTCTTCGTTGTCACTCGATCGGCCCATAGGGTGAATTTGATATTTGAATCCCGATCCCTCTTATTATCTTCCAATAATATTTTAATGAGCTTGATTAGGCTTTTATTGGAATATTATGCCAGTCCATTTCCTTGAGGATAATAGGGGGTGGAGTGAATTAGCAAGATCTGGAACTCCTCACATAACTTAATCAGAGGCTCATATTTGAACGAAGCAGCATTATCAGTGACTATCCTACTGGGATAGCCAAATCTGGCTATGATATTCTCCAGGAAGCTGATAATTACTTTGTGTGATGCACTTCTGGTGGGGGCAGATTCTATCCACTTGGTGAAATAGTCTGTTGTAGTCAAGATCCATTTGTGTTGGCCACTTGAGGGAGGGTGGATTTACTCGATGAAGTCCATCCCCCATTGTTGAAAAGGTGTTGAATCTACTACAGGCTCTAGTGGCAGTGGTCTAAGCTGCTGCTTTCCTAAGAACTTTTGGCATTTGATGCAGGCTCTGATTTCTCTGCAGACATCAATGAATAAAGTGGGCCAGTAATACCCAACCCTAACGATTTTGTGAGTTGTGGTCTTCTAGAAATGATGCCCCCCACAAAGGCTGCTATGGAAATCAAACATAACTTTCTGGGCTTCTTGTGGATTCAGGCACCTTAAAAATACCCCTAGAGGGTCTTTCCAGTACAAGGCTCGATCAATGAGGCAATATCTGACCTCCTTGAGCTTCAAAGCTCTCACCTTAATCTTTCCCATTCCATTAGGAGGCTTCAACTCTTGCATAAAATACAAAATATCTCTATACCAGGTCCATTATGCTAGCGATAAGTCACCCTGAGAACCTTTGTTGGACGACTCAGCTTGTTGATTTTCTGAAAAAGCATTGATGAAGCTAATCCCCAAGGCTTTGCAATTGTATTCATCCAACAACTTCGCTAAACCCTGCCCCTTTATCAACTTGGTGGGATTAATCTCCAAATCAAACTCCAGGATCTTGGCAATCCATTTACCTCTTCTCCCATCTATGTTAGGTTGTATAAGGATCTCCTTCACAGAGGCTAAAGGAACGTATGCAGTCAATTTTGAGTGCAAGACATAGACTTTGAAAGCTTTGAGAGCTTTCACCAAGGCATAGGCCTGCTTCTCCTTGTTCTCGTACCAGACTTTTGCATCTCTCAATGCCTTGCTAAAGAACGAAATGGGTTGTTCTCATCCTTCCTCATTTTTCTGCAATAAGACCGTTGCTACTATATCAAAAGAAGAAAAAGAAAAAATCAAGAAGTCCTTAGAATAATCAGGATTGATCAACACATGTGCCTCAGTCAATGCCTTCTTTATTTGGATAAAAGATTCCATGGGTTCAGCAATCCATTTTACTTCTTTTCCTTTCCTGAGCATGGATGTGATGTGTTTCTCCATCTCAGCAAAATTTGAGACAAACCTCCTCAGAAAGTTAATCTTCCCTAAAAAATCCTAAACTTCCTTTCTAGCCCTGGGAAGTGACAGAGTCTGAATTGCCTCTACCCTACTAGGATCAATCCTCACTCCTTCTATCGATACTATATGACCTAACAATTTCCCCTCCTTCATAGCAAACAAAGATGTTTTGGGGTTTAAGGATAGGCCAAACCTCTGACACTTCAAGAACACTTTTCTTAGGTGACAACAATGCTCTTTGTTAGACCTGGAGAAGACTGTGATGTCATCCAGATAGATCACCACAAACTAATCTTTTTCCCTGATGAAGGTTATATCCATGGCCCACTAAAATGTTTCTCCTACATTCATCAATCCAAAGGGAATTTTGGCATACATGAATGTGCCCCAAGGAGTGGTGAAGGCCGTTTTTTCTCTGTCCTCGGGCATGACTGATATCTGGTTATAACCAGAAAAACCATCAATCATGGATATCCTAGAGGCACCCATTACCCTCTGCAATATGTGTTCCATGTTGGGCAGGTGGTAATTGTCTTTCTTTGAGCTCCTGTTCAGGTTCCTGAAATCTACACTCTTCTTTCTTACCGGGACCAAATTGGCCACCCATTCGGAATATCTCAAGAGGACAATGATTTGAGCATCTAACAACTTCTTCACTTCTCTTTCCATGATAGGAAACAACATAGGGTTTATCTTCCTTAGCTTTTGCCTAAATGGTTTGTCCTCTTCCTTCAATGGGATCTTGTGTTCAATGATAGATGTGTCATATGTCTTGAGGTCTTCATAGGTCCATGCAAACACATCAACAAATTCTTTTAATAATTTAGTGTATTCGTCCCTCTGTTCTTGGGTTAGGCTACTTGATAACTTGATGAACTTAGGATCCTCTTGTGTGCCAATGTTGCACTCTGATGTATCAATACTTCCTTCTGAAATCTTATCTTTTACTTCCACATCATTCCCATCGAACAATATTTCTAAAGGGACTAGTCCCCTTGGAATGTGATTTCTAGTGATGCAGGCGCGCCAACCAAGGCACGTCCGCTCACAGGACCTTTCTCCTTCCTCAGCCTAAAGAACTGTGAAATTCTTTTGTTTCCCTATCGGGAAATCTTCCTCCCACAGGAAACTCTTCTTGTAATCCCCCTTTGCTCTATCGGGGTTTCCTCTATCCGGATTTTAACACTCACGATATTCTGGTGACTCGAAACGTCGATCCCCGATTTCTGATGCACCTCCTTTTGTGGCCTCAGCCCACTTGGCTAAGTTATTAACCCACGCAACCGTCTCCTATATGACCGTAGTAATAAACCCCGTCGGGATTTTGAGGTTTATGATTTCGAAATGCTCGTGTTCCCAAGACTCGCGATTTATCGAATCGCGATGTGCCCTTTCCACGATAGCCCTCCGGCTATAGGATTCGCACCATATGACTGTAACCTGTGACCACGGTCTCTCCCCATCGTGGCTACGGGAATTCTAATGTTATGAAACACTTACCCATGGGTCGTCGATTCTCCGTCAGGCTGGCACCTGTCTCCCACTACGACTCCTCCTTCTGCCTGCTATGCTGACAGTTGTACCCCACTGATCGGGGTTTCCTTGATTGGAATTTCAATGTGTATGAATCACTTGTCACTGGGATCCCCAATTTCCCGATGAACTCCAATCACCGATGGGCTTACTCCCTGTCGGGACTTTCCCCAATGGCGCAAATCTCTGCCACGCGTCCTCTAATATGAACGGTCCCAATTTCCTCCGGGGTTTGGGACTCGAAAGGTTTCAAGCTCCTTGTCCTTAGGAAATTCGATATGCCGATTCCCGACTCTCTTCTCGATTTCTGACATGCGTCACAGATAATGGACGGTTCAGATCAATTATCGAGGTCCACTACTTTACAAAGCTAGGAACTTTCACTTACCTGAACTCCGATGGCCAAAATACCGATCTGGTGATCGTGCACCATGTGTCCTCCTTGAGATCCTACAACTGTACTCCCTCCACCGTTCCAGGGTTTTCTTGGTCACAGATCCTTGACTCCATAAGATCCGGAATGTGGATGAACTTTCGACTCCTTGCCACCTGTCCCCAACATATGGATGACCGATATCTTTTCGAGGTTTCGAGGTTTCTATTTTTGAGAAACACTCGACCACAGGATTACTGATCCTTCAAATCCCGATGGGAACTCCCGTGTGACTCCTGTCAGATCCAGCGGCTGACGGGTAACTGGTCCACGATCCAGCGGTTCACGAACCCTGGAGCTTGCACTCCCAGTGCAACCGTAACCTCTTCACTTCTTCAATAGATCCAACGGCTGACGGGATCCTATCGATCTCCTCCGTGAGATCCTGACCATCCACTTCCTTCTTGGCTATCTCTTGATCCTCCTGCATGTAACCTTCCAGCAGTTATTCAACCNGCAACCGTAACCTCTTCACTTCTTCAATAGATCCAACGGCTGACGGGATCCTATCGATCTCCTCCGTGAGATCCTGACCATCCACTTCCTTCTTGGCTATCTCTTGATCCTCCTGCATGTAACCTTCCAGCAGTTATTCAACCTCTTTATGCACAGACCCTCGGTGCTTATCCTCAATGGATTTGAAAGCCTTATCCCTCCTGAGTTTCCTCACTCTTCCATCTTCAAAGAGGTTCTCTGCATGCACTCCTTGTGGCAATTCTCGAACACTTCTAAGTGTTGAGATCTTTTGACTCTGCGCACACCTGCAGCAGTAGTCCTTCAATACTTCACTCAATTTCACGACTGAGAATCTCCTTAGCCTTGCGCACTCCTTGCACGGATTTAGCAACCCACTTTTACTTCTGAGAGCTTTGAGAACAAGAGTTTAACTCCCTGAGCCTTCTGTCAATGCACTCCTTGCGGACGACTCCAACTGCACTCCTTGCAGGAATCCTTGCTCAAAAGGAGAAACAATTGTAACTCACTCACTTCCTCTTAGACTTCTATCTTAAAACATGAAATTATACACATGGCATAACAACAAATGCATAACAGGAAGTAATTCTCATAGGTAGAGCATTCAACACACATACACAGAGAATAAAACAACAGCCATGAATCTGAATTAACTTCTTCTATTAATTCAATATCTATACATGGGTGTTCTTCTACAGCTCTTCTGCTTCTCTTCTGTGCTCTAGATTCTTCTTTTTCCTGTTAATGTTACAATGATACAATGAGGGTGTCTATATCCCGTTTCCCTCTTTCTTCTAGAACTGTCTAATCTAAATATTCAATTCTACCTACTTACATTTACTACTTATAAATGCCTCTGTCTATCTCAGACAAGAGCGTATGGCTCGAGGTCTGATTACATTTTATCAAAGTGCCTTCAATAAATGATCTCATTTATGTTTGTGCATCAACTTCAAGGGAAATTCAAAAACTTGCACTGGACGTCTTCTAGCTGTCTTCCACTTCCACATTGGTTTTTCTTGTCGTGAGGGATGCTCCTGCATCATACTCCCTCTCTTGAAAATTTGCATGGGCTCCTATCCATGAGCTCCTGCATGGTATGTCCATGCTTCAAAATTTCTTCTTCAGTCTCCCAGCTGCCATCTTCCAATGGATGTCCCTTCCATTTGACCAAGTATTCAAAATATTCTTTCCTTCGATTTTTCTTACCCACTCGTTTATTCAGTATCTGCTCCATCTGTGTCTTTTCTGCAACTGGCATCTGCTTCTGCCACTGGATCTCTGGTTGATCATCACTTTCTGCTCCTGCTTCATCATCTTTATATGGATATAAGTCTGAAACATTAAATATCGGAGATATTCCAATGTCCTCTGGTAACTCGATCTCATAAGCATTCTCTCCCATCTTCTTCAAGACCTTGTATGGTCTGATTTTCTTCATTTTCATCTTGGTGTATGTTCCTCTCGGGAACCTTTCTTTCCTTAAATGTGCCAGAACTAGATCGCCAACTTCAAATTGAAGTTGTCTCTGATGCTGATCTGCTCTGCGCTTGTACTCCTGACTTGACTTCAATAGTCACTCCTTAACCCGACTATGAAGTTCCTTTATCGCTTCAGCGAATTCTCCTGCGCTAGCACTGCTAGTGTTAGTCTGTTATGAATCCCTTAATTCAGAAACTCCTCTTGGCTGCCTCCCATAGACAATATGGAATGGACTTTTTCCTGTGCTCTGATTTACTGAGTCATTGTAAGCAAACTCTACCTGTGGAAATATATTGTCCCAACTGCTATGGTGCTCCGTTACCAAGCTTCTGAGCAAGTCTCCTAGACTCATGTTCACAGCTTCCATTTGCCCATCCATCTGTGGATGATAAGCAGAACTAAACACCAAGTTAGTTCCCAACTTCTTCCACAATGTCCTCCAGAAATGCCCTATGAATTTTGTGTCTCTGTCCGAAACTATGCTTTTCGGCAGTCCATGAAGTCGCACAATCTCTTTGAAAAACAAATTTGTTATGTGGGTCGCATCACTAGTCTTCTAGCATGGGATAAAATGTGCCTTCTTAGAAAACCTTTCCACTACCACAAAGATCGAATCAACCCCTCTTTGTGTCCTAGGCAATCCCAATACGAAATCCATGCTGATTTCATCCTACGACCTCTCGGGTATGGGTAATGGTTGATAAAAACCCGCATTCTGCTTCCTTCCCTTTGAATGTTGGCAAATCCTACATCTATCCACAAACTTCTTGACTTATGAGAGCATTCCTGGCCAAAAGTATGACTCCCTCATCTTTGTAAATGTCTTATCATGACCAAAATGTCCTGCTAATCCACCACTGTGCTTCTCTTTCAACAAGTTCTCCCTCATGGAGTAATTTGGAATACACATTTGATTGCCTTTGAACAACAATCCATCCTGGATCACGTACTCTATCCACTGGCTTCTGTCTCTGAGAACTGGATTCTCAGTTGCTTCATAAGATTCCTTGAAGTTTGAATCATCTGCATACATGTTCCTCATATCATCAAAGCCTAACATCCTTACTTTGAATTCCTACAACAACAAACATTTCCTACTCAAAGCATCAACCACTTTGTTAGCAGTACCAAAATTATGCTTTATCACAAAAGTGAAATTTTGCATGTATTCAACCCACTTAGCATGTCTCTAATTCAACTTTTCTTGTTGAGTTACAAACTGTAATGCATGGTTATCACTATATAAAATAAATTTCTTTGGAATCAAATAGTGCCACCATTTCTTCAATGCCTGGATGATGGCATAGAATTCCTTATCATACGTGGAGTACTTTTCTTTTGCCTCATTCAGCTTCTCACTGAAATATGCAATCGGCCTATCTTCCTGGCTTAAGACCGCTCCAATGGCAAACTCGCTTGCATCACATTTCA
Organism: Picea engelmannii; assembly: GCA_009831015.1. NCBI lineage: Eukaryota > Viridiplantae > Streptophyta > Pinopsida > Pinales > Pinaceae > Picea > Picea engelmannii. The sequence goes on from ML793913.1 coordinate 632,977, forward strand.
CCTGAAATGTTTTCTGAAAGTCTGGAAACACCAGAATTGGTTGCTCTGTAATCTTTCGTTTCAACAAATTGAAACTCTTCTCAGCCTCTTCCATCCAGTGAAAAGGTTTATGTCTTTTCTTCACTGTATCCGTCATTGCTGCACTAATTCCACTGAAATTTCTAATGAATTTTCAGTAGAAACTAGCCAAACCATGAAAGCTTCTCACCTTGAAAATATTTCTCGGTGATGGCCAATTCTTAATTACCTCCACCTTTTCTGGATCCATCTTTAATTCATTTGCTGAAATAAAAAACCCCAAACAAATGAGTTATGTCTTCATGAATGAGGACTTCTTCATGTTAATCAACATCTTTTCTTGTTGTAATCTCTTCATCACAATAGCCAAATGTTTCAGATGTTCATCCTTTGTCTTGTTGAAAACTAATATGTCATCCAGATACACGATGACAAATTTCCCAATGAACTCCTTCAGGACTTCATTCATCAACCTCATAAAGGTACTCGGTGCATTCGTCAAACCAAATGGCATGACAAGCCACTCATACAAACCTTCATTTGTCTTGAATGTTGTTTTCCACTCATCACCTTCTCTCATACGAATCTGATGATATCCACTCTTCAAATCTATCTTTGAAAAAAAATTTGCTCCACTTAAGAAATCCATCAAATCATCCATTCTTGGCAATGGGAATCTATACCTGATAGTTATCTTATTTATCGCCCTTGAATCAGTGCACATCCTCCATCCTCCATCTTTCTTCGGACTGAGTACTGTTGGAACAACACATTGACTCAATATTTCCCTGACCAAGCCTTTGTCCAACAACTCTTGGACCTGTCTTTTAACTTCCTCATTCTCCTGCGGCGTCAATCTGTACGCGGCTTTGTTTGGAAAACTAGCTCCTGGTACGAGGTCTATCTGATGACTCACTCTCCTCATCGGTGGCAATGAACGAGGTAATTCATCCACCACAATATCAACGAACTCTTCCAGCAGTTCCTGAACTTCCTCTGGCAAATCGTCCACTCTTGTGCTAGTCAGAACAATCCTCGGTTTTCTAACCACAAAGAATTGTGGATCCTCCTTCTTCTTAACTTCTGTAAGAAGTTCCTTCCCACTCATGAGAAGTATCGTGTTGCTTACTTCTGATTTCACTTCTTTATCCTCAATCGGATACAATGTGTGGTTTCTCCCATTCTTCTTCAGGGTATATGTATTCATCCTCCCATCATGAACTACATTTCTATCATATTGCCATGGTCTACCCAACAATAAATGAAAAACATCCATAGGAATAACATCACATAAAATTTTATCATTATATCTTCCTATCTTGATGTCAACCAAGCATTGTTTAGTGACATTTACCTGATGTCCCTTCTGTAGCCATGAAACTTTGTATGGGCTCGGGTGATTAGTTGTCTCCAGCTCCATCTTTTCTACCATCTCAGTTGAAACGAGATTATTTGTGCTTCCACTGTCCACAATGACCTTGCACACTCTATCCTTGGTTTTGCAAGAAGTCCTAAAAAGATTGTTCCTCTGTGCTAAATTTTCCATCTCCTTCTCCATCGTCAAAAGGACCTTCCGCTTTCAACGTATTTTGCCTCAGTATTTTTCCTTTGAGCCTCGGCGATATGAGTCTCTCCAGTTTCTTTCTTTTTCTCTGGACTCTCAAACGACCTGTGCCCATTCTTTCCACATGTGAAGCATGTAATTACTCCACCTCTTCCTCTTCCTCTACCTCTGGTATGAGGAAATCTATCATTGTTAACATATCCTCCTCTCTTCTCAGTATGTTGTTCTCTTTGCTCAGCATATGGCCTTCTCTGTGAGGTTTTGCCTCTTTCAATTTTTCCCTGAGGTTTCTTCCAGTCTTCCTTGGGATTCTGGTGTTTGTCTTGGGAAACCGAATTTCCTTTGGGCTGACTTATGCCTCGGCCTCTCTGACTTTGTTTACGGCTCAGCTTCTCCTCAGCTTTCAGAACCAATTGGTAAGCATCCTCCACTGTTAGGATGGTTTCCAAATTTAATTCATCCTGAATTTCATACCTCGGGCCATTCAGATACCTGGCCACCTTTTCATCATCGATTTCACGATGACTTGCCCTAATATTCAACCTATAAAATTCCTCAATATACTTCTTCACTGTCATCAGCTTCTGTCTCAAGTTCTGCATCCTCCTGAACAGAGAAATTTGATAATCCCTAGGAATGAATTTTGCCTTCATCTTTGCAATCATTATATCCCAGCTCTTAATCTTCTGCTTTCCTTGGCAACGCCTGTCAGTTTGTAGTTCATCCCACCACAATGTTGCGTGTCCCTTCAATCTTGTGATGGCATGTCTGACCTTCTTATCATATTTGATATCTTCATAATCGAAGTAAGTATCAAGAGCTCTAATCCAGTCTAACAGCTCTTCTGCATCTAGACTCCCTTCATAAGCTGGAATGTCCATCTTTGTTCTCAAACTCATCCTAGCGATAGCCTTAATTAAACGCTCATTGGCTACATCTTTTGCTAGGATTTCTTCTTCCTCATGTCCAGCATCACCTTCATCCTTGGATTCACTGATATCTCTGGCATCATCCCTTCGCCTTTCTCTTATCTCCATGTCCTCCATTCTAGCATGAAGATTTCGCATTCCTCTCTCCACGTCTAGATTTTGTACTTCCCTACCTCTTTCTCTGGACAATTCCCTTTCCTCCTCTGGATCAGGTGATCATCTACCTCTTCTTCTTGGCGGCATGGTGAATTATCCTTTTCCTCTGCTATAGAAAGCAAAGTATCTTTTCTATGCTCTGATACCACTTGACACAAGCGCGCCAGCCAAGGCATGTCCGCTCACAGAACCTTTCTCCTTCCTTGGCCTGAAGAACTGTGAAATTCTTCTATTTCCCTATCGGGAAATTTTCCTCCCACAGGAAACTCTTCTCGTAATCCCCCTTTTCTCTATCGAGGTTTCCTCTATTGGGATTTTAACACTCACGATATTCTGGTGACTCGAAACGTCGATCCCTGATTTCCAATATGCCTCCTTTTGTGGCCTTAGCCCACTTGGATAAGTTCTTAACCCACACGACCGGCTCCTATATGACCGCAGTAATAAACCCCAGCAGGATTTCGGGGTTTACGATGTCGAAATGCCCATGTTCCCAAGACTCACGATTTCCCGAATCATGATGCACCCTTTTCACGATAGCCCTCCGGCTATAGGCTTCACACCATATGACTATAACGTGTGACCACGGTCTCTCCCCGTCGGGGCTACGGGAATTCTAATGTTATGAAACACTTGCCCATGGGTCGTCGATTCTCCATCAGGCTGGCACCTGTCTCCCACTACGACTCCTCCTTCTGCCTACTATGCTGACAGTTGTTCCCCACTGATCGGGGTTTCCTCGATCGGGATTTCAATGTGTATGAATCACTTGTCACCGGGATCCCTGATTTCCTAATGAACTCCAATCACCGATGGGCTTAATCCCTGTCAGGACTTTCCACGATGGCGTAGATCTCTGCCACACGTCCTCTAATATGAACGGTCCCGATTTCCTCCAGGGTTTGGGACTCGAAAGGTCTCAAGCTCCTTGTCCTTAGGAACTCTGATATGTCGATTCCCGACTCTCTTCCCGGTTTCTGACATGCCTCCCAGATGATGGACGGTTCAGATCAATTCTCAGGGTCCGCTACTTTACAAAGCTAGGAACCTTCACTTACCTGAACTCCGATGGCCAAAATCTCGATCTGGTGATCGCGCACCACGTGTCCTCCTTGAGATCCTACGGCTGTACTCCCTCCACCATTCCGGGGTTTTCCTGGTCACAGATCCTTGACTCCAGAAGTTCCGGAATGTTGATGAACTTTCGACTCCTTGCCACCTATCCCCAACAGATGCATGACCCACATCTTTCCGGGGTTTTGAGGTTTCTATTGTTGAGAAACACTTGACCACGAGATTCCTGATCCTTCAAATACCGATGGGAACTCCCGTGTGACTCCTGTCAGATCCAACAGCTGACGGGTAACTGGTCCATGATCCAACGGTCCACGAACCCTGGAGATTTCACTCCCAGTGCGACCGTAACCTCTTCACTTCTTCAATAGATCCAACGGCTGACAGAATCCTATCGATCTCCTCCGTGAGATCCTGACCGTCCACTTCCTTCTTGGCTATCTACTGATCCTCCTGCACGTAACCTTGCAGCAGCTATTCAACCACCTTATGCACAGACCCTCGGTGCTTATCCTCAACAGATTTGAAAGCCTTATCCCTCCTGAGCTTCCTCACGCTTCCATCCTCAAATAGGTTCTCTGCACGCACTCCTTATGGCAGTTCTTGAACACTTCTAAGTGTTGAGATCTTTTGACTCTGCGCACACCTGCAACAATAGTCCTTCAATACTTCACTCAGTTTCATGACTGAGACTCTCCTTAGCCTTGCGCACTCCTTGCATGACTTTAGCAACCCACTTTTACTTCTGAGAGCTTTGAGAACAAGAGTTTAACTCCCTGAGCCTTCTGTCAATGCACTCCTTGCGGACAACTCCAACTGCACTCCTTGCAAAAATCCTTGCTCAAAAGGAGAAACAATTGTAACTCACTCACTTCCTCTCAGACTTCTATATTAAAACATAAAATTATATGCACGGCATAACAACAAATGCATAACAGGAAGTAATTCTCATAGGTAGAGAATTCAACACACATACACAGAGAATAACACAACAACCATGAATCTGAATCAACTTCTTCTATTAATTCAAGATCTATACATGGGTGTTCTTCTACAACTCTTCTGCTTCTCTTTTGTTCTCTAGATTCTTCTTTTTCCTGTTAATGTTACAATGATACAATGAGGGTGTCTATATCCCATTTCCCTCTTTCTTCTAGAACTGTCTAATCTAAATATTCAATTCTACCTACTTACATTTACTACTTATAAATGCCTCTGTCTATCTCAGACGAGAGCGTATGGCTCGAGGTCTGATTACATTTTATCAAAGTGCCTTCAATAAATGATCTCATTTATGTTTGCGCATCAACTTCAAGGGAAATTCAAAAACTTGCGATGGACGTCTTCCAGCTGTCTTCCACTTCCACGTTGGTTTTGCTTGTCGTGAGGGATGCTCCTGCATCAGCTAGGCAACTGAGCAACATGGTGATTAACAATTTTATTTAAGAATACCTCGGAGTGAGGGTCTCCTTCAGGATCAGGGTCCTGCTCAATGTGTAATGCAAAAATTCATCGACGGACTGAAGAAATTTTTCGATTTCAAGATCATCTTCGAATACATTCCAATGCTTTACATTGTCCAGTATGGATGGACTATATCTTATCTCGACCCCAAATTTGATCTTCAGTGGCAAAGGGATTCTGAACAGACTAGATGAGACAGCTAAGGAATCGGCCGAAGTATTATCCTCCCTTGGGACAAAACAAATGTTGAAAGATGAAAAGAAATTATCAATCAGGTCCCATACTTCATTTCTGTAACTTCTGAGTCGAGGATGCTTGGCCCGATAAACATTCCTGACTTGTTGGATGATCAATTCAGCATCTCCAAACACTTCCATTTCCCTTATTCCCATTTCTTTTGCAACCCCTATACCCAAAACAAGAGCTTCACACTCTGCCACATTTTTGGTGGTTTCAAATTCCAACTTGTATGATAGGGATATGATTTCTTGAGAAGGTGAAATGAAAACCACTCCATCACCAACGCCTTCGCTAGAAGAAGCTCCGTTGAAAAACATTTTCCAAATGGAGGTGTTTGGAGGAGGTGTCCCGTGATCAAATAAGGGTTTCTTTCTAATTTGGAAAGGGGCTTCAGGAGAATCAGTGATCTGCAATAAACTAGACCCCAAATCAGTGTCAAGTGCAAAGATGGGATGATTGGTGGGGTTTTCTTCATCAGTGACAATATAGGCTAGCTGGGCTTCTCTATACAACCTCCTGTGTTCCCCTCCAAAGACTGGAATGGTGGCATACATGAGATCCATCTGTAATGTTCCTCCAAGTCTTTTAATCCAAGACCTAGACAACAGCATGCTGAACTTGGGGGGAACATCAGCTACCACAATGTCCATGACCACACTCTTCATTGGCAGTTGAAATAAAGAGACCACCAAGTCTTTGATGACTCCAATACATTGCACCCTTCTTGAATCAAAAGAGTACAAATCATGATAAGCCTTTGTCACTTCTAGTCCCAATTCTTCCATGACTATTTTGGGCATAAGGTTATCGGAAGCCCCTGAATCTATGAGGCAGTTATGCAGCACTTTATCATGTATTTTTAGGGATGTGTAGAAAGGAGGGGATGTATCATCTCTATCTTCTACCATGGGAACTAGGATGACTACAAGTTTTTCATTTTGGAGGTTTATTGAGTCAGTGGAAAGCTAGGGGGGCTCAGATTGTAGCTTCTTGGAGAGGGATTTTTTGAAATCTTCATTTTTAACTAGTTCAGAGAGGGGTACAGGAATTCTAATCTTCTAAATATCATGCTCAAAACTAAAGGAGGAGAGAGACTTAGGAGCTTCCCTTACCTCAGAGACATGTTCCTTGGATGCTGGCAAAGCATTTTGAGTTTTATTTTCTTTAGTAGTGGTCGTTGCATCTTTAGTAGGCCTTTATGCTATGAGGGGTTGGTCCTGCCTATCAAAATTCCCTTCTTTCTTTTTTGAACTGAGATTGTATATGTTAGGAGTGTTGCTAGCCTTTTCCCCTCTACTCAACTCGTTGATTTGGGTGTTGATAAGGAATTCTTCATATGGAGATTGCATCAAATGAGGAAAAGGGGAAGTGTCCTTGATGCAGTGGATCTCAGGGCTGGGTTCATCCACCTCCTCCCCTTCCGCATGAGCAACTAGGCTATTATGGAGAGGGGTCTGAATCCTTTGATCATCCCTATCTCTGCTTCTTTGTTCCTTTGGCAAAGTCTATGGCATATTGTTACCAGGCCTCTTGAAACCTCTGCTGTCATTATTCTGGGGGTTTTTGTACGTGGGCTTCCCCTCTAACTCCCACCTCTCCATCCTAGCCGAAAGGGATTTCAGTACTTTAGTTACCTCATACGTCTGAAGGGGAAGGAGAGAGGAATGGGATGGGGAGGCCTTTGTTTTTCTTCTGGATATGTCTCTATCAGCCTTATTCCTGAGTCAGTCAACAACCAATATGTTAGACTCTACTTCCACAGCTGTGTCCTGCATGTGAGCCAGAGTGGTGTCTCTCCTTTCCCTCAGCAGAAGGTAGAAATTAGAATCAAAAGCGTTGGCATAAGTGATCTTTGCAAAAACTTCAAAGGGATTTATCTCGATGGGGATCTTATTGTACATTTTATTAAATCTTTTGGAGAAGTCAGAGACAGACTCTCCTTCCTTTATCTTCAAAGACCCAAACTCAGTCATGTAATACATGAAGTCCTTTTTGTCTCCCCATTGTCTCAAAAAGGCACTATCCAAAGCCTCGATCCCATCAATAAATCCAGGATTCAGGGACCTAAACCATTTTCTAGCCTCACCTTCAAGAATATGGACAAAGATCCTCATCCATACATCTGCATGCATGATAACATGATCATTTGTAAAACTGTAGAAGGCTTCAAGGTGTTCTTCTGTAGCTATGTCCTCTTCGCCTGTAAACTTGGGCAGTTGCTTGAGGTAGCCATCTACTAGAAGGGCATTGAGAGGATGAGGTAACACAAGGGGAGCATGCCTAGCAACTATTATAGTCTCCATTCTAGTCATGGGGGGATTTTCTCCTACCATAGGAATATTAGGTGGAGGAGAACTCGGAGGAGAAGGAGTTCGAAAATGGTATACTGGGAATGAGCTTGTAGGCGGAAGGGGAAACAATGGGGGATTTAGGGAAGAGGCTAATAGGCTTGAGTCAACAGATGCTTCTCTCGGTGCAGAAGAAGCAATTGTAATGAGTGGTAAATCTAGGAGTGGGGAAATATTCTATGGTCCTAGGTCCACGCCAAGGTATATCTTCAGGGGAGCGGGGAGTGACAAGGATTTCTCCCTCCAATCCCAGACTAGGAGGGGAAAACTTAGTAGGAACACTCCTGAAATTCAAGAAACAGGAAACTTCAGAAAAAGGTCTGCTGGGAAGCTGGGGAGAAGAAAATGGAGTTTCTACAGAAGGAGATGGCGGATTACCTAGTTCGACGGTGGAAGTTTCTCCTTCAGAGGCCTTTCCTTTTCTGAAAATCACCTCTGGATCAGCTTCAAGTGTAGCTAGAGGCAGTTGTGGATGGGACCGCGTATGTCTGCCTCTGGAAGCCACAACTAAAATAACAGGTTCACTCCAGTGGATCCGTCACAATGGAGTCTCTAGGTGCACAATAGAAATCTTCAAAGTCTCTGATGCCTGATGCACCTTCAGAATCAGAGACTCAATGTCGTTCAATCTCATGGAAAATCTTGAACTTCATCCCCGGCAAAGGCACCAGAAATGTTGGTGTTGGAAGTCACTCCTAGATTGCAGCAGGAGCAGAGCCCGGCGCCCATAAATTTATGTCATGTTTTGTTTATAAAGGGGTGATCAAATGGAAGCAAACTTGGAACAGTTTCATTTGAACTCAGAAAACTGGGCTGGGACAGCAGTGACACATGAGGTCTTGGCCTAACTTGAGACGGTAATAAAGATAGTGGTGAGTAAGTAGGAGGAAGATAAGGGAAATAAAGTCTACTCTAGACATCCAGTCTTCCATCAGTATTCATAAAAGAGGAAAAGTCTTGGCTACGAGATCCTCTCAGAGCTGAATAAATTTCAAAATGAACCTAAGAAGATTGCAGAACTGATAAAATCAAACCTACATAATATAGTAATGCAACACCCGACTGGATCATTCATGCCTGGGATCTTAGATTCAGAGGAAAAAAGGAAAAGAAGAAGTTGGCTGCCATTAAACAAGAAGTCTCACATGTTCTTCTATAACTAGAGAACCAAAGGTTGGATTAAAGCTTTACAATTGGGAGCTATGCTCTACCATTGATACCTTCAAAAATACAAAAACTGAGTACATATAGTCCTAAACATTTGCCCAGCAAAGGCATCCTGGACTTTCAGGGTGTGGCATCTCTTCGGTCAAATCTGGTCTGAACTCCTTCGTTAGACACCACCTTAACTTTCCATGGCTCTTGCAAGGGGGTATTTGAGCCATTAAATGTTGAGTTAGCGTGTGCATACTTATCTAGTTAGTCAAGGACTAGGCATGGCTTATTTAGAAAAAATCCAGCACACATGACCATCTCGGGCAGACTGCCTGTTCGATCCTCCATACCTTACAATTAATGAGTGAGGAGAGGTTTCAACCACCTCCTCCCACCTTCATTTACTCCTAGCAGGAACCAGGGTTAAGACCAAGTTGGACTGGCACCTGGAGATCGCGACGATCCCTTCTGCAGCTAAACCTATCTCTTTCGGCCCTTTTGCACAACTCTTTCTATTTCCCCAAGTGACCACGGGCCGTGACCCTGCACTTATCCTCAAAGGCGCTTTCGGCGTTTCGGGGTTTGGGGTTTTGAAATGCAATGGAAGAGAAAAACCCCTTACCTTTGGAAGTCCCAGTAGCCTAAATGTCGACATGGATTGATCGTGTGCCACACGTCCCTTTGGATGGACGGTTGTGATGTTATCGACATTTTGGGACCTATCTCATTATATAGTGTGCACTAGTGCCTTTTCCCCTGGCTTGTTCCTTTGTGATCGGGCGCCAAGACCATGGGCCCAACTCCTGAGTGCTTTCAGCACTTCGCGTTTTGTGGATGGGAAGGAGTTGATCCTTGCTCTTCAAAGTTGCAATGGGTGAAGTGGCAATAGAGCCTAATCATGCACCACGTGCCCCCCTTTGATCGGATGGCCCAGATCATATTCGGCGATATTGTGGGCCCAAATCCCAGATGCCTTTGGCACTTCGCGTTTCATTGATGGGAAGGAGTTGATCCTTTCTCTTCAAAGTCACAATGGGTGAAGTGGCGATAGAGCCTAATCATGCACCATGTTCCCCCCTTTGATCGGATGGCCCAGATCATACTCGGCGATACTGTGGGCCCAAATCACGGATGCCTTCGACACTTCGCGTTTCATGGATGGGAAGGAGATGATCCTTGCTCTTCAAAGTCATGATGGGCGAAGTGGCGATAGAGCCTAATCACGCACCACGTGCCCCCCTTTGATCGAACAGCCCAGATCATATTCGGCGATACTGTGGGCCTGATTCCTGTGTTAAACATGGCGCAATTCCATCAGTTGCAAATATCCGTTGACTGACGATCAACTCCATTGGTCGATCCTAGCCATTGGACACTCGATCATGCGTCTGCTATCATTTTAAGCCCGAAATGGGGATTTTATGTGCTGCATAGTGCACTCATGGTTGTGACCTTGGACATAATGCATTTGTTAGGTTCTTTAAGACCCAATTTTTCGCATTTACGCCACAGGCTCGAATCTTGGAGAGAAAACACACCTTTGCAATAATTTGTGCTAACACTATCAATTACTATAGGGTGAAATCACGAAGGTGGGTTACACTTTCGTGACAATCAGGTCTCCAAAATTTCGAAAAACCTTTTTTTGGCCAAACTAATAATATTTTTCGGCCGAAAACTATTATTTTCGGCCGAATTATTTTTCGGCCGAAAAAATAAACGTCAAATCGAACGGTTCAATAACTGCCCCCTCAATTTGCGTGTAGAAATTTGGTCGGCCGGATATTTTCTTTCCGACAATAAGTTTTCGGCCGAAAGATAGTTCGGCCGAAACATTGTTCGACCGACAAATAGTTTGGCTGAACTATCTTTCAGCCGAAAGATGGTTTATATATTAGCCACGCATCAACATTCCAATGTTTTACAAAAAATTCGCCCGCGAGAGCTCTGCTGTCATATGGCTCTACGAGAGCTTTGTTGTCATATGGCTCTGTGTATTTGTGCATGGACGTGAGGTGGAGGTCGCCAGGAGGTCGCAAGCGCTACGGAGGTGAGGCCGAGGTCACTGGGGTCATCGAGAGGTCGCGAGCGCTGGGGATAGGTAAGTTTGAAATATGTTTTAAATGAAAATATTTTTAAAATGTATTTGTTTGGTCTGTTAACTGTGACATTATCTGCTTGGCAATGTTACCTATTACCGGTATAGCTCATCTTTCCATATTCGGTAATATCCTCTCATTTGAGCCAACAACTTGTGACACTTGTTACCTGTTACATGTTACCTGTTACGACAATGAAAACAATGTCCTCTCGTTTGCGCCAACAACTTGTGAGACCCTGTAAGTAACCAAGCAAGAAAGAAGTTGTCAATGGATCTTTTCATATATGTTGCACGTTACAGTATTTATTTTTTCTACTAAGTATTTGTCTCCCAAATAAAAATGTAGATTCACGAGAACTTATGCTTATCTACGAGTACATGTCTTCAGTTAGATTTGGATTAATGAGTGGTCTACCGCATATGATCTTCATCAAAACCACTCTGAATCTATACACATCACTCTTTTCCATCAAAATTTGACTGCGAAAATACCTGTGAAAACATCCCAAACAAAAGTGAAAATGACTCTGCGTCTAATAATTAATTGAACTATTTATGCATCAAGAATGTTGCAAATAAACTGAAATTTATTTACTCCAGATCGAGGTGTCCTATTGTTCCTTTCACATCAGTGGTAACATGAGCAGCCTCCCCATCATTTGTGATCTTTGAGATACCAAAATCGGCTAGTTTTCCATTCATATTGTTGTCTATAAGGATGTTGGTTGTCTTAACATCCCTGTGAATTATCTTTGGTGTGCAACCCATGTGTAGGTATTCCAATCCTTCAAATAGAAATGGAAGTATCAATGAAAACACAAATGGTTTTATTGTAATCAAATACATAAATCAACTTCAAATTACCAAAAAGACTTACCCTCAGCTGCATCTAATGCTATATTACGCCGTGTTTTCCAATTTACTTCGGAAATTCTTGAACTAGGACCTGGAAAATAAATTAAGGATCAAATAGACCGTTTTGGCCAATAGAAGAATTAATATCAGTATGCAGAAAATCAATCTAAAAACAATATTGCTTAGCAAATTATTTACCATAAAGATGGTCTCTTAGTGAACCTCCAGACATGTACTTGTAGATAAGCATAAGTTCTCTTGATTCGCTATTTTTTCTGTAGATTGTAAGTTTAGAGTCGAATCAAAATGTAAGAGATGTATTCTCTGTAAATTAAAATATT
>ML793913.1:652784-670565 GCA_009831015.1 Picea engelmannii
GAATCCCTCGTGTCAATATATTAGAACTTAATCTAATCTCTAAGATAGACCATTACAAATGATTTTTAAACCTTTTTCTTATAACACACATAAATTAATAAAACTCATAACTATAATTGGCCTTTTAACATAAGGGAGGTAGTCTTATAAAATACAGCCATCTCAATCGAGGGATTTTTAAACCTTTTTCTTACAACACACATAAATTAATAAAACTCATAACTATAATTGGCCTTTTAACATAAGGGAGGTAGTCTTATAAAATACAGCCATCTCAATCGAGGAGAAGTGCTTCTTTCCAATCTGAAGCACCTTCTCTCTGCCCAATAATAGAAATGAAACATTGATAAACGGAGGGCTAAAAGACGGAGGAAGCGTTTTTTCTACTGTGAAGCACCTTCTCTCTCTCCCCAATAATAGAAATGAAACATTGATAAATAAAACATTGATAAACGAAACATGCACAGCTACAGAAGTAAAGCATTGATAAACATATACCGAAAGGAAACATGCAAAAATAAATAGACGTAAGTAAAATGAAGCAATCATAATTAAGAATAATGGTGCTATTAACTAAGGACGTTAGTAACAGAAATACTTACAGGAACACAGGGATCATAAGATAGATCTACCTCATATTATAACTCATACATCGTATACAATACTATCAAATCATGGATAAAGAATAGGTAACCGGCATCCATTTATGTTAAACACTTTATGCTTAAGTCGTCTCCTCCCATCTTTTGATTTATTATTTATATATATTAATTTTGAACAATTAATCTAAGTAAACCCTCATTTATATTCGACTATTTTGACTAGTTTGTCTTTATTATATGAAAGGCATAACAATGAAGTAGAAGTGGATGGCCTTGGTTGACTATTTTGATTAATCTAAGTAAACCTTATTTATATTCGACTATTTTGACTAGTTTGTTTTATATGAAAGGCATAACAATGAAGTAGAAGTGGATGGCCTTGGTTAAAATATTAAGAGAAGTGTTATTTGATATTGATTTTGATGATGATAATATTTTTTTTTTTTTTGTTTTATATTGATTTTGATCATAAAAATGTTTAAACACACATTAATAATAATTATACATATGGTAGAAAAATAGTAGATAAATAATGATCCATAAAATATTTTAAGAAAATGAGATCTAATTAGACTAGAAGATCATATTCAAATTGAAAAGCTAAGTTATACATATAATGCAATTGTCTTTTAAGAAAATACAATCCAATCAAAAGAGTATTGATATTACATTTGATATTGACAATTTATAGTTGTAGTATATTACATAAGAGTATTTATAAAATATTGAGACAAAAATCATAATCACATGCTCATTTCCAAGGAAATATGAAAGTGTAGACTACCATACTGAGTTTCCATAAGGAAGAATAATATGAAAGTGTAGACTACCATCTTCACTTCTCATAAGGAAGAATTTGATAGAATGAGAATGTAAAATGTAACATCAAGGAATAATTATGAGAAATGCTATTCTCAAATACCAACAATTATAAATTGTTAAGTGACACCAATGCATGGAATTCAAGGAAAATGAACTATCACATCAAAATCCAAGCATGTGATCCAAGGATGAATGCACAATAAGAATAAAATATGGATGGATGGATAATCAATACTAGAAGAAAGAAAGAACAATATGAAGAAATCTTGTTATTTGGTTTCATTACATCTAAAACCCTTATATACAAATATTTAAAGACAAATTTTCAAACGGTGGGGATATTATTCTATGACCCCAATTGGTATTTCAATAGTCATACATATATGTAAATAGTAGGTTAGATTGAAAGTGATCTTGCATGAACACTAAATGAGAATTAATAAATATAAGAGATAAATAGATGCGATATTAACATTCCATCTCTTTGAATGTATGTTGATGATTAAAATATGTGAAATTTGAACTATGATATAATTTACTACCTTTGTCTAGATTCCAACCATTCATTTTTTGATGGAAGGTAATACTTCTCTTCACTTTATCATCCATAAATTCCTAGACTAGGTACCAAAAGTAGCTAAGAAAACTACTACTGTGCTAAAAGAGGATTGAGAAAGGATACCAAAGTGCATCTATAATTTCTCAAATAAAAACTACACTTGATGCGATGAAAATCGTATTTTTGCAAAGTATAATTATCGTGACCATTTTGTTTAAGAAATACACAACTAGCATCAAATAGTCATTACCCATATTTATCATCAATAAACCTCTAACTAAGGCCATTGAAATTGATTCGCTTTAATTCTTTATGTGTGAAAACAAATTGTATGTTCCCAAACTATGATGTAATAAATTTAATATGTTATAAAGGTAATAAATTCTCAATAAATTTTGTACAACTTTTTTCTTCCATGTCGAGTAGAAATACCTATACGAATTCATAGTGATTCTCTGTTAGGATATTTAGACACTTAGAAGTTAGTTAATATCATCTTAATCTAATGTGTCATTAGGTAAATGTGTGTTTATTAGTGTGTTTCTTTAGTATGCATTTATATGCATTTGTAGTTAGGTAATTTGATAGTCGCGATATGTTCCCAACATAGAGGGATCTAACAACTCATATTCTCCTCGATTTTAACAACTACATCGATTTGTGGCTTAACACTAGATTGGTCCATGAACTCTATTTAAAGAGAAAGCACAGTCATATACCAATGATTGGTTATGAGAAACTCTCTTTTAAATTTCTCTGTAATATTTTCTTTTGCATTAATAAATTTCTTCAAGTGTCCATGTTGGTTGGGAACGTGGGCCTTTCACCACATGGTTTTACCATGTAAGAACATCAGTGTGTTGATATTTGTATGGCTATGTGAGTGGTTACTAAAGGTGTTCATCCTCTATTAGAATATATTTGTTGTTGAACATGGTATGAGAGTGCATTTGAATACTTTCCCTCGTTGTAGATCGAGATCATGAATCTATATTGCCACATCTCCATTTTCTGTCATTTTCTTACATTTCTTGGATGATAATACTATTCCATTGCATCCTAATAACTCGTTTAATTTAGGAACACCTTTTGTTTCACTCAAAAAGTTTTTTCTTGTTCTCAAGATACAACCATTTCAATTGGATCCACAGGTATAAAACCTAAATATTCCCTTTTAAATTTTTAAGAGAAAATATTTCAGTTTTTTTCCATTGTTTTTTTTTTTTTAAATATATTTTTGGGTTGCTATCTATGTATGATATTTTCCATGTGTTATGTGCGATCTTGAAAAATTAGAAATAGAGCATAAAGGGTTTTCATGTCTGTGTATGCTCTTTTTTGTGATCTATGCGATCTTGGTAAATCATAAACATAGGGAAAACTTGCATTTTCTGAGTAATCTAACCGAGATCTAACCCTTGTTTCCATTGATAGGAGAATTTGTTTTCTTTTGTGAAAATAGTTTTTTATGTGCACGCTCTCCAAGATCATCTTCAACAACAATAACAACCCCAACCTTCCTTCTTAACAATATAATGTGTTTTGACAACAACAACAACAATCCCAATCCTCCTTCTTAACAATATAACGTGTTTTTCCCTAGTTAACTTGGTTAAAAGTTGTTTTATTAAGTAAGAGGTCTTGAGTTCAAGTCTATTTTTGTTACTTTTTTAATTATTTGTTTTTCATGCAACTTTCATTTATAAAGTTACTTCATTGTAAACGTGATCCCTGTTTAATCTATAAAAGTGGGTCGCTTTGAATAAGCAACTTATTTGTAAAAGTGAGGTTATTAGAAGGAGGGGAATAACCACATAGACGAAATTCTACTTTCCATGTGGCTCCTTGGTTACTGTTTGTGCCTTTTTTTAAAAGGGCATAACTTTTACATCCAAAGTCTATTTTTAGTGTTTGTTTTTTAAATAGCCTAGATGTTTTCAAGATATTTCTATCTAGACCATCAATTTAATATTTTTTTGCATATTTTGATATGACATCTCCGAGTGATATTTTTCTTACCAATACCAACTACTTCTCAAGGAAATCTCATATGGAGGATGTTTTAAGAAGTAAAGGATTGTATCATATTACCTTGGGAAAGGAACTAGAATCCATTAATAATGAAAATAGAGTCAAATGGGATTATAATAGTGATGAAGCATGTGGACTAATCAAAATGTCTATATATCATGATTTAAGGTTTCACCTTCAAGGAATTGGTGCTCCCGATGCAACTTGGACTAGGTTTGAATCTATGTTTGGTAAACAAAATATTATTCAAGCCCACCAAATAGAAAATAATTAATGACTCTAATTCCTAATGATTTTATATCCATTGAATATTATTTATCTAAGTTCAAAACAATTATACTTGTATGTATAGACCGCAAACATATCTGAAGGATGACTGGTGCATCTATAATATTATTTCCAAGCTTGGTAGTTCATATTGTCTTTGTATCTACTTTTTATACCACTAAAGATACTCTAGCGAGTGCCTATAAATATTCCACTCTTGAGTATTTTTTTTATTCTTTGATTAGAGAGGAAGATAAAATTGTGCAACTTGGAGTGTTCAACATTATAGGTAACTCAAACAAATCCATAGGGTCCCAATAGAAAGATAAATCCAATAATCCTAAGAATAAACTTCCTTGCCACAACAACAAGCAAAAAAGGGTCCCAAACCCTCTTAGGAAGCTTCTGCTCCTAATGATGACAAAGGAATAAAATCTAAAAGTAATAATATCGGCGATAGACATAACAAAGTTTGTGGAAAATATGGTCATTTAGAATATAAATGTTTTACAAATATCGAATCCTTAGAAGTAGTGATGAAGAAGAACAATATCAGTATTGATTCTTCTTCTTCTTCTTCTCATGGAAATTTACTCTCTGCTTCTAGTTTCTCCTTCAATGAAACTTTTAATTATTCTTCTAATAAGTGGATTATTTATTCTGTAGCATATTATCATATGGATATGGATAAAGTCATATTTTCTTCTCTAAATGAATGTAACACAAAGAAAATATTTGATGGTGATGATATATCTCTTAGTGTTGTAGGGTCTGGAACAATTCAGGTAGATAATGGTCATTTCAATGATTTATTATTTGTTCCAAGTATTTCCTGCAACCTTCTATTAATATATTAGATCACTCTCTTATATGAAGGTAAAACCGTAGAGTTTTCACCTCACCAAGTTGTACTCAAGGATTTAAAATATCCTAAGAACATTCTCACAACTAGAATTGCTGATGATATTACTAGGTTATACAATTTTGACAACTTTGGGTCATCATCTTTTCCATTACTCTTTGTTTCTCATAGAGATGACCTGAAAAAACTTTGGCATGAGTGGTTCGGTCATCTAAACTATCGCTTATTGCAACAACTGTGTAATCAAAATATGGTGACTAGTCTTTCTCTTGCTTCTTGTAGATATGTTGTTTGTGTTGGTTGTGTTATCAGAAAACGACATCAGGATATTTTTGACAAACATGCCTCTTGGCACACCTCAACCCATTTGCAGCTTGTTCATAGTGATTTTTGAGGTCCACTTTCTTCTCCTTGTTTTATGGGTGCAAGTATTTCTCAACTTTCATTGACGACTTCTCCAGACGCACTTGGTCTTACTTACTGAAACTTAAGAGTGAACTATTTGACAAATTTTTGGCCTACAAGGCCCTTGTATAAAAACAATCTTGACATCAAATTCAAAGGTTAAGAACATATAATGGAGGAAAATATGAACAACAATTTTACAAGTTACTGCACTGCATAAGGAATCCAAATGAATCATATTGTTTCATATACAACATAGAAAAATGGTGTTGTTAAGAGAAATAATCGCACATGAAAATAAATCGCTAATTTTATGATCCAATTTAAGGGATTAAGTCTTAATTGTTGGATGAAATCCATTAATTATGAAAATTACATAGTAAATTCCACTCCCACTAAGGATATAAAAAATATAACACTGGAAGAAGCATGGAATAAACTTAAGCCAAATGTAAGTCACTTTCATGTATTTGGAGGTGTAGCATGACATCACATTTGTGATGAGAAAATGAAAGATTTACAACCTAAAAGTGAGAGGTGTATTTGTTTTGGATATTGTGGAGATGTCAATGGTTATATACTTATTTAGCCTCATTATAATGAAATTATTATTAGAAGAGATGTTAAATTTGATCAAAATGTCTTGGCATGTGATCGTTATTCAGTGTTTGTGCCTTCTTCGACCTACAATCCATCTTCGACATTTGTGCCATATTCTATTCCTATTCAGATTTCTTCTTCTTCAGATGATAACAATGATGATTAAAATCGACCTCCACCTGTTGAACTTCATTTATATGAGTCCAATGAACATGAACCTGCACCAACACCACCACTTCCTATATGGGTCCGTTCAACATGAGAAATGACTTGTGATATTATCGATGATCCTTCAGATCAATGTCAGACTCATTCATAGCTCTAACGAGCCTCTTCTATTTTGGCTCAATTTTCAGAGACTCATGATATACAGACATTTGCAAAAGCTTTAGACCTTCCATATTGGGATGCAATAATGAATGAAGAGTATCACTCTTTAATCGAAAATGATACTTGGGATATTGTACCTCTTCTGAAAGGAAGAAAACTTGTAATATGTAAATGGGTCTATAGAACTAAGTATGCATTAGATGGAAGTGTTGAAAGACACAAGGTTTGGTTAGTTTCCATTTTCTTATATCAAGTTGAAGGCATTGACTATAATGAAACCTTTACCCCATAGCCAAAATGAATTCCATCCTCGTTGTAGCCCTCGTTGCCTCACATAATTGGGAGGTCCATCAGATGAATGTCGAATCCTCCTTCTTGTGTGGGGATTTTCAAGAAGAAATATATGTGGAACAACATGTTTTGTATATCCATAATGAATCCATCCTTTTTTTCCTCAAGAAATATTTTCATGGTATTAAGCAAGCTCCTCAAGATTGACATCCCAAAACATATAGATTTCTTCTTGAAACTGGATTTTCTAAATGTCATTATGACCCTAATGTATATACCAAGAAAGTAGGAATCCATCTCATAATCCTTCTTATTTATTTTGATGACTTTATCCTCACTGGTAGTGACCCAAAACATTGGACCCATGTGAAATCCATCCTTAAAAACAAATTTGAAATGATAGACTTAGGCTATTTGAACTATTTATTTGGCCTCCAAGTATTGCAAACCAAGGAAGGAATTTTTATTTCCATGTCTAAGTATGCTCGTGACCTTATTCGTCACTTTCACATGGATGATTCTAAACCAATCCCTTCTCCCTTCCATTCTAGAGTCAAACTTGTTTCCACTTGTACTTCTCCTAAAGTTGATGCCACCTTGTATCGTTAGTTAGTTGGTACCCTCTTACATTTGACTCATACTCGTTTCGATATTTCCTTTTATATTGGTATTGTTTCCTGATATATGAAAATACCCCATGAAAACCATTGGAAAGAATCTAAAAGGATACTTATGTATGTCTGTGACACAATTTAGTGCAGGATACATTACAACTCAGGAGGGATTCTTTATTGGTTGGTTTCACTGATTCATATTGGGATGGTGACCCTGACAATTGAAAGTATACTGCCTTGGTTCATGACCTGTCACTTGGGCCTATAAGAAATAATGATCTATTTCTATTTCTTCAACATAGTAAGAGTAATGAGAAAAAAATAATGCAAGTCAAGAATCTATATGGCTTCGATAGATCCTTTCATAGTTTTCTTTCCAACAGTATCATTTGACAACCCTCTAGTGTGAAAATCATAGTACCATCAAGCTCACCAAAGATCCAGTTCAATATCATCACAAAAAACACATTGATATACACATGCACTTCATCATAAATATCATTCATGATCGAGTTATTGAAGTGCTCTTTTTCCCTACAAAAGATCACGTTGCAGACATTTTCACAAAGTCTCTTACATAAGAGAAGTTTTAAAAACTTCTATCTATGTTAAGATTTCAAAAAGTTTTCATTAAGAGGGAATAGGTTCTAATACCTTCTTCCTTCTCCTATTGTGCTTCCTTTGTAAATATTTCAATCTAGTCCCAATTTTTTCTTAAGGGGTGATGTTAGGATATTTAGAAACTTAGGACTTAATTAAGATCAACTTGGTCTAATGTGTCTTTAGGTAAAACTGTGTTTCTTTAGTATGCTTTAGTATGGATTTGTAGTTAGGTAATCCGATGGTCATGATATATTCCCAAAATAGAGTGATTTGACGGCTCATATTCTCTTTGATCTTAATGGCTACAATGATCCATGACTTAACACTTCATTGGTCCATCATCTCTATTTAAAGAGCATGGATGGTCATATGTCGATGATTGATTGTGAGAAACTCGTAAATATATTTGTAATATTTTCTTTTGCATTAGTAAATTTCTCCAAGTGGCCATGTTGGATAGGTCCATAGATGTTTCCCCATAGGGGTTTTATCATGTATAAAAATCGATGTGTTGATCTTTGTTCTGGTTGTGTGAGTGGTTAATGAAGAATTCTTCCTTTGTTTGATTACCTATGTTGTCGACCATTCTCTCCACTCCAAAGTGCACTTGATAGAACTCACAAGAAGATTACAATAGAATTTTTTTCAAAGGGTTGTCGATGAGTGTGATCACACAATAACATGCATGTGTTCTTTAACATGTGTCAGTGTTACCTTTTCAATTGATTTTGGTCCCCTTGAACTAGTTACCAACTTGACTTCCAACTAGTAACTTGAAAGAACATCGGGGAAATTTTAGGAACATAACATGTTAAAAATACATGCATCTTCCTAAGTTCACACATGTTCATTTGTGTATTAATAAAATAGGGCCACAACGTGTATTTTATTACCAAAAAACTAAACACATTTCAATGTGAAAGAGGCACAATTTTAGGACTGAACTTTTCCATTTGACCACCATGAGGAAACAAAACATTTATGTCACTTTGTTCCCTCACTTGTGTTCAATGTTTCCTATATTCATTCAACGCAGGTTTACTTGAATATTTTTTATATTTTATAAGTTCTTTAAATTATAAAAGAAAAAAAAGTGTTCTTGTTCAAATTATATGCACATGAACAGAACATGGACCCACCATCACCCAATGAATAAATACCCCATCCTAAATCCTAACCACCAGATTCAGACATCAAAAGTGGAAATATCATTGAGTCACCAATAAACCTAGTACTATAATTTAGAAACACCAAATCCCTCATGCCTTTCACTTTATACATGGATTCGTACCATTGTATATCCGATTACCAATTCCGAAGGATAATTATTTGATATTTTTGAACACATGTGTACGATGTTTAAATATTATAACATTGGGTTAAATAGAGACTATGTGAGATATTTACATATATCAAGACAAGATCTAATGACATTATTTATTGTCCCTAGAAATATATTACACCCTCCTATTAAAATTAAATGTATTTGCATGGACTAGTGCACATACCAACCATTTAAAGAGCACTTGATGTATAGTTGGCTTATAATTTTTGGAAAATCACCTTGCAATAACGTGGAGGTGCCATTGTGTTTCTTATAAAAATTTTGGCCAAATGTTTTTTAGGTCACCATGTCAAATAATTTGACATTGGTGAATTCCAACAAGTAGGTCATGGGTCCATGCAAAATTGACAAAATACCAAGCATGATCCATTTAGAGGGCCTTTCCCTCCTAGGAAAAATCCTAACCCCCTACTCAATATATTTTCATTTCAGATAACATTCGCCAAACCCAATGTAACGACCCTGCTTAAATAGGTGTATATGATTATTAATTATAATTAATTTAATAATATAACTGTCCTAAAAGATTAGCTAAACCATAATATTTCTTAAAATAACATTAACTAATTAATTATTATTAATTAGTTATTCATGATTGTTAATGATTAATTTAAATATTAATTAACTCATTAATTAATAAGGTAAATAAATAAAAGGAGGATAATAAATTATATTATTAAATTAAGTTACGTACCCGAAAAGGGATAACATATTAACTACAAGGGATAAGATATTAAATAAAGGGGATAAGGAGCATTAACGGGAAAGGATAAGAAGGTAATAAATGGGTTAGGTAGGGAGTAAATGAGGGGGGAGTCGGTGAAGGAGGAATATGGAGGGGAAGAAGGTCGACGGGAGGTCATTCTACGGGTGATGGGAGAGGGATTTTGGGAGCTCTGGGATTTGCAGAGAGAGGTGGATTTTTGGGAGTGGGATTGTATCAGTCAGGCACCGGGGTTGCTGGAGGTTTTGGGCACGGGGGCCAAGATATCCATATGATATCCTGGAGCTAGGAAGTTACCTAGTTGGCAGGGAGGAACTAGGTTTTGGGCAGTGTTTTGCAGTGTTTTGCAGCAGCGGTCAAGGAGGCAAGTGACGAACAAACGAAGGATTATTAGCATCAGACTTAGGTATTTATTTAAAATTATGCATTGTTGTATTATGTTAGAAAAAATTATTATTCATTGTAAAATTTAAGTTACGGAAGTTACTGTTATGAAGATTATTATGCTGTTATGAAATTACTGTCTTAGTTTATGAAATAAATTGATGTAAAATATATTTGGACCCTACATATGGTATCAGAGCGTCTTAGTTTAAAATTTGGGCCTATGGGCCAAGTTCCCAGCTCCAAGCTCTAGCTCCAGTCCCGCCTAACCTGCAAACCAAACCAAACGCAAAAATTTAAAAACAAATATAAAAATAAATGCATGACAAATTTACCAAAGTAAAACATATGCATTACTTTTTGTAACTCTCTTTGTTCCATGATGTAACTGATTGTGCAATGAAGAAATATATGATGCATTTTTTAAAAAAGACCTGGAATTGCACAAGGGCACCAAAATAGCTAAATCCAACAACACTAATTCAATAAAAGATCGGTTAAAAAAAAAGAAAGAAGGTAATCAATGAGAAAAAAAAAACCTAGGGTTGTTACAACAACCGTAAACAACTATTATTTCTTGTTCAGTGGTTGTTTTTGGTCAAGAAAAAAGCATAGCTTTGCAAAAAACACTATACTAAACACTAATCTGAATATGAATTACTAATACCCAAATTACAAAGGATACTTAGTTGACCCCTCAATATAGCCCATCCAAAATATAAAAGACAAAAAGGGCTTCTGAAAATAGACAATGTCATTTAAAAACCAATTATCCTTCGATCCTGCAACCTCATTTGCTGTAACCTTGGCACCATCACTAAACTTAATATAATCAATGAACCAGAAGGAAATAAAAAAAAAAAAAACAATGGAAAAAAAAAGCATTGAGTTTCTCTCTTTTTATTGAATATTTGAACCCTAACAATATTTGGTCAAAGAAAACCCTAATAAAGGTATTGTGTGGAACATAACCCTCAGATTCCTCAGCCACATACCCAAAACCCTACTGACAGCTAAGAACCCTTAAAGAAAAGGGATTTAACTTAGACTTCATCAATCTTATAAAAAAAAACCAAAACTCTACCTGATGTTATCCTTGATCAGTCTCCACCTCGCAAGGAACCTCGCAATGGGGGGCATGAGAACTATGGTTATGGGCACTCGCATGGGAAAAATCACCTTATTACACAGAACGTCCAGTGCTAGGGCTCCTCCGCTAGATGTTAAAAGTTCATAGCTCTCAAGCTTCCCTTTCGTGGGTTTTTCACTCTGCATTTCTTCATTACCTGCCTCTGAATATTCGTCCAGGACCTCCTTGGAGTGACTGGGCAGGTCGATTTTGGCAAGCAGGGAATCTACATCAACGCTATTTTTTATGGCAACATAAAGTCCAGCTATAGAGATCGCAAAGATAGACATATGGACCCCCAGACCGACCTTCTCGTATTTGGAAAACAACTCTCGGAGTCGACCCCCCCGTCACCATTTTCGGGATAAATCGTAATGGAATATTATCGAAATTAGTATTGGAAGACTTGCCTTGAATAAATGGAGGTTACACCTTTGCTTGTTCAATACTCTGAGTACAGAAACTACTTGTACTGTGCAAAATAGACACATTACAAAGAACACGACCAAGTCCAAGAGCCTAACACACCCATCCTCGGCCTCCACCCAAGAGCCTAACGCACCCAGCCCCAGCCCCAGCCTCGACCGTGGCCTCGGCACTGATATGAGCACACGACCAACAATAAAAGAATCTCACATACAAGTAAAATAAGTCAACTGACAAATATGCAAGTGCAAAAGAAGAAAATTGTCGAATGTCGTGACCATTCTCGGGCTCATAGAAGCCGAACGAAACCGACCTTACATTCTGCCTTTGTTGTGACTGAATAGAGATGGAGGATTTCATATTGTCTGGTCTCTTAGTCTGTAGAGTGAAAGGGGTTTAAAAGAAGTGTGATTTTAAGAATAAAACGGTTCTCAACATGTATTTCGATTTGTTGAAAATATATTGCTCTCAGAGGCTTTTAACAACTCAAAAACATAGATAGAAAACCTATGACGTGAGCCTGTAAATGAAAGAGCTTCTGCCACCACAAAAGTCAAGAAACCAGGCCTTTCAGATTTTTCTTCTAGAAATTGTAAAATGGAGGAGAACATACCATAACAACACGATGGGCATGGATTGGAGGCCCGTTTTTGGGAACATTCTCCACGTCTGGATGAAATTCTTCATGGAACACGATGACTAACACTTCTAAAAATCTGTATTGGTCAAGAAGGGCATCGTCCATCTCTTTCAACTATTTCAGCTGATTGAAGGCCTGTGTAAGCCCCTTCTGAGCAAGCCCCTTTGATTTCTCTTGTTCTTCTTTAGATGGGTTGTCCAACTTGTTTGTGAGAGCCAAAATGCACTTCGCGCCCTCATAACATCTTGCACATATGGTGTTTCTCGGAGGTCTGAAAATTCTTACCATGGAACTGCATAGACAACAATCCATGACCAACCAAAGCTCAGAGAAAATGGATGCCAACGGAAGTGAACAGAATGAATGGGAGGAGCGCCCATGTTACAGAATGCAAAAGCATTGCGAGGGAGCCGAGCAGCGAGCCTGCCGAGAAGGAGGCAGACTAACACGTGGAGCGCATGCAAAATGCACGTAGCTAGGTAAGTCCATTTTAATTTAACTATTTAGCAAATAATTGTCTTTATTACTCTTTTCTTTATGATATCAATTTCAAAAAAAAATAAAATAAGTAAATAATATATAGAAATAAATATTAATAAACTAATAAATTATAAATTTAGGAAATCAATAAAAGAACGAGATTTTTTTGATGAGTGTTTAGAAAAAAAAAATAAAAAAATAGTTAACCTAATGTCGATATTAAAGTTAAAGTTATTGTTGTTACCACAATTATTAAAGTTAATAATCGATATTAAAGTTAACACAATTATTGTTGTGGTTACCACAATTAAATCATTATTGTTACCACAACAATAACAATAACTATTGTGGAGTTAATTATCAATATTAAAGTTAAAGTGATTATCAAAATTCAAATTAAAGATTCAATTAAAGTTTAATTAGTAAGAAAAGTTAATTAGTTTAATATTAGTTTGTGCATAAATATTTAGATGCCGCAGTTTAATCCTATTTAATCATTTAAACATGGTAATTATATATCCTTATAGCAATTTTTTTTTATGTGATTAGGTAAATGTTAAAAGTAAACATGTTAAGAGATGCTTTGATAAATGTAAGAAAGTTATGAACAATAAAGTTGACCCATTGATTTTGGAGGACGACTAAGAATATGCCATCATCTTGAATGCATAGCCATTAGATAATGGTTTAAGGTTAAATAAGATTAAAAGATCATTAATTGTGCGCATTGTCAATAGGTGTACGCATATTGGCATAAATTAATAAACATAAGGTCAGAAGTCACTTTAATCAAGTTGTATGCGAAAAGTTAAAAGGGCTTAGACTAGGACAAGCGGGAAGGAGGCGACATATGTACCAGGAGAGTAAGCATAGGAAGTGGCGAGTGAGGTGCAAGGCTAACGTATCTACAGGGCAAGGGAACCAATAGTTCTTTTCGTAGAGGCAAAGAAATCAAGCTTAGACACTTAATCCTAACCCTAACCTAGCCAATCCCCTAATGGAGTAATGTCTGTTTACAGACAAGTAAAGAAAACTTACGCCTAACCCTATTTCTAAGTTTAAAATAGCACCAATTTGAAACATCCTTGAACTCACCCTGACAACTTTGGGGTGATGCAGGTTAAAGCATACAGGATGTTCAGGACTCGAAGGAGTTGAGGCAGGGGAGAGTCGTCGGAAGCACCGCCAACACCGCCAGCGCCACCACCACCATCGCCCGAACTAGCCCTCATACTGCGCTCGTTGGAAGCCATCAACGAGACTTTAAAGGGGCGACAACCGACATGGACTGAAGTGGAACCCCCACCGTTTGGAATGGGTAATACATAAGCGTCAAGGGATTTAGGGGGAGGACCTCCACCTGAAGACATCACACGAGAATTGCAGAAGATCAAACTTCCAGAGTTTTTCATAGGTCGCGCCAGTGAACGCGCGAAAGCATGGTTGGAAGGCATGACAAGGTGTTTTTCCTTAAGGGACTACGCGTCCAACTCAAAGGTGAAGATCACAATTTTTTATTTAAGAGACAGTGCTTTGAACTGGTGGGGAAAACTGGAAAGACAAATGCACCTTACCCCAGACACAGTATCTTGGGAACTTTTCGAGGAGAGGTTCCAAAGGAAATATCTACCAGCATACTACAAGGAACAACAGGTAGGGGAATTTCATGCCCTAGTATAGGGAAACAAAACTGTAGAAGAATATGAGATTAGGTTTATGGAACTGGTCAAATATGTGTCGTATATGGATAACGACCAACGATAGGCAGAGTGCTTCATCTATGGATTGAACCCTAAGATAAGAGCTATGGTGCAGATATGGAAATCGTCTTATGTAGAGGAGGCAGTGGAAAATGCACGTTACGCAGAAGAACAAATGAACCTAACCAGGGGTACAAGACCGGCATTTCCGCATCTCTTTGGATTCGTAGGAAAGGCCCTGAGGACTTTTCCTAGGGGAGGGGGCTCAAGGCCACCACCATATGGTAAGAGAGTTGCCCCAAGGACATTAGCTGCAGGGATTTCAATGGTAGTGAGTGCAACATCTCGATCATCGCCAATGGTGCAGACAGGTCCACGACCATCTCAGGGAACAGCGAGTCAGGGCAGGGGTTCCAGGGGAAGGAACTCATTTTAGAGGTAGTCACATAACAATGCACAGGTTCAATCTCATGTTACCTTTTGGAGGTGTGAAGGACCCCATTACCAACGTGACTACCGAGAGTTACAATCAGGGTTCGTACATAGAGAAGGAAAGGCACCGATGGGGAGAGCAAGTAGTAGCCACCAGATTTACGAAGCGGTTAATAACCTCCAGGCCGAACATCAATCCATGGTGGTGGAGTCATCGGGTACGCTAAATCATATCAATGTTAATATTTTTTTTGATTCTGGTGTGACAGATAGTTTCATTTCACCATCTGCATTAGAAAATAGTGGGTTGGCAGCCTACGAGCACGATGACTTTAAACAAGTCGAGATGGCTTCGGGGGAAAAACAAGCAGTAGGACCTAGTGTCGATAATTGTATAGTAGACCTAGGAGTGTGTACTACCATGTTGAAGGTATACATAACTGCTCTCGGGGCATATGACCTAATCATTGGAATGGATTGGTTAACAACTCATCAAGCTTTGGTAGATTGTTTTGCAAAGAGGGTGCTTTGTGTCGATGATGAAGTAAGACTAGTAGAGATCTAGGGTGTACAGAGAAAAATGTCGTTACGCTTTATATCAACTATGAAGGTTAAGCGATGCTTGAGACAAGGATGTTGACTTTATGTAGTGGAAGAAGTGAATGAAAGGAAGGGACCCTCATTGGATCAGTACCCGATATTGTCAGAATTTCAGGATGTTTTTCCGAACGAGTTACCAGGGTTACCTCCTGAGAGGGAGCTTGATTTTACCATTGAGCTAAAACCTAGTGCATAACCAATCTCCAAGACTCTGTATCGGATGACAGTGTTGGAACTTTGTGAATTGCAAATGCAGTTGAAAGAGTTACTGGACTTAGGGCTAGTAAGGCCCAGTGTCTCACCTTGGGGCACACCAGTAATTTTTGTAAAGAAGAAGGATGGATCCTTACGACTGTGTATAGAATACAAGGACTTGAACTATGCTATAGTGAAAAATAGGTACCCGATGTCACGAATAGATGACCTCTTCTATCATATGAAAGGAGCAGCGGTATTCTCAAAGATCGATTTGCGATCAGGGTATCATCAGTTAAGGATTAAGGAAGGTGATATCCAAAAAACTGCCTTTCGAACTCGGTTTGGACATTACGAGTTTGTTGTAGTACCTTTCAGATTGACCAATGTGCTAGTAGTATTCATGAGCTTCATGAACGACATATTCTGGAAGTACTTAGACCATTTTGTAAAAGTCTTTTTAGATGACATCCTCATCTATTCCAAAAATGAAAGAGAACATGAGGAACACTTGCGAATAGTGTTGTCCTGCCTTAAAGAGAACAAATTGTATGGGAAGCTGTCGAAGTGTTCCTTCTTCCAGAAAGAGATCCACTATTTAGGTCATATCATTTCCGACAAAGGAATCTCTGTGGACCCAGAAAAGGAAAAGGCCATTATGGAGTGGCCAGTGTCGAAAAATGCCCATGAGGTGAGAAGCTTCATGGGGCTAGAGGGTTATTACCATAGATTTGTAGAAGGATTCTCAAAAATAGCGAAACCCATCACCACCTTGCAATGCAAGGGGGTCAGGTATGAATGGATAGAGGAGTGTGATAGTGAATTCATTGAGCTGAAGAGGTTACTAACTAGTGAACCAATTCTACGAGTGTCGGACATGGAAAAGGACTTCATGGTCTGCACGGATGCCTTGAAGAAAGGGTTGGGAGCCATGCTAATGCAGGATGGAGGAGTGATAGCTTATGCATCAAGGAAGTTCAAGAAACATGAGGAGCTATACACGACTCATGATTTAGAGTTGGCAGTTGTAATGCTAGCTATGAAACTTTGGAGGCACTATCTTGTGGGGAGAAACTTTGAGCTCAAAACGGACCATCAAAGTTTAAAACATCTCTTCACTCAAAGAGATATGAATGCCAGGAAAAGGCGATGGAGTGAGTTTATGAGTGAGTACGATTTTGGTATTTCATACATCAAGGGAAAGGCAAATGTAGTCGCAGATGCCTTGAGTAGGAGACCACGTATCTTGTCCTTGGTAACCTTAAAGGTCAATCTGAGGGAACATGTGTTGACACAACTCCCAAGAGACAGTTGGTATTTAAAGGTTACTTCAAACCTCCAGAGCGGGAGGCAGTTAGACCCAAAGTATGAAGGATATAATATGGAAATAGACGGATTGTTAAGATATCGAGGAAGGATGTACATCCCTGAGAATGGGGATATTCGAAGCATCATACTGAAGGAAGCCCATAGATAACTTTATTGTGCACATCCAGGAGTGAAGAAGATGTACGCAGATATGAAGAAGCTCTTCTTTTGGGTAGGCATGAAGCGCGATGTAGTCCATTTCGTCACCAAATGCCTAGAGTGTCAACCGGTGAAAGCCGACCACCATCACCCGACAGGCCTCCTACAACCACATGATGTCCCTATGTCCAAGTGGGAAGTCATCTCTATGGATTTTGTTGTGGGGTTGCCGCTCACATCCCATAGACACAATGCCATTCTTGTGATAGTGGA
>ML793913.1:687061-702208 GCA_009831015.1 Picea engelmannii
GTATTATTTGCTTTCAGTTCATAGTTAGATTATAGTTTGTTTTTGTTTATATTAACCCTTTTTCTCCACAGCATCCTGTTCTGCCTTGCCAAGCCCAACAGGGCATGCTAGCGTTCCTATTTTTGCTCACCCGGTGACGATTCAAACAAGAACAGTGATAACTCTAAATACAATACCTTAATATATTCTCCAACCTCTCTTATGGTTTGAGATTTGCCGCATCCTCATGCATCACAAAATTTTTAACATGGATTTATTGTCGACACCTCTAGCTCATTTGAGTTTCCAGTAGCTCATTTTACTTTCCAGTATATGACTAGTTTAATGCATCATGTTGTCGAATTAATGCCTTACCTTTATATATGACCGTGTTAATATTATCTATAAGAGATGATTTTTTCTCTTTGAGGTCTGTATTTCTTCTTTCTATTGAGAAAAAACTAGATTCACTTCACGAATTTTTATACTTAATTGAGATAACTATATCTTCTTGCAATTGAAATCTTCTCTCAAGGCAGATAACTATATATTCTTGCAATTGAAATCTTCTCTCAAGGCAGATAACTATATCTTCTTGCAATTGAAATCTTCTCTCAAGGCAACATCCAAGGCAATTGAATTCCATACTTACTCGAATGATCATCACATTGTGATACAACTCTTCTATGCATCTTTGGAACAAACTGTTTTTATTTTTATTTCTTAGATTTTGCAATTATGGAATGCATATGAGATTGTAGAGGAGAGTAACAAAGATTTCATTTTGAATGATTTATTTACTAGAAGTAACAAACTTATTTGGAATGGCTTAAAAATTCCTATTTATTGATATTGTATCTTCATAAAAACTTTCAATGTTTCTTACCAATATGAGAGTGCTTTTTTAACAATAGTGAACTAAGTTCATAAGGATTTCCTTCTCAGTAGAGCATTGAGCCAATTGGGAGAATGTTCCATA
Organism: Picea engelmannii; assembly: GCA_009831015.1. NCBI lineage: Eukaryota > Viridiplantae > Streptophyta > Pinopsida > Pinales > Pinaceae > Picea > Picea engelmannii. The sequence goes on from ML793913.1 coordinate 688,020, forward strand.
TTTGCTAATTATAAATTGATTTAGTCGTGGTAAGAGATAGGATAGGCTCTTGGCATGAAAAACCTTTAGTGGTATTGGTCCATATAACTTATTGGAAAATCATTGAGAAATGTGGGAGACAATTAAATAACAAATTTGCAGTGGTATTCAAGTTTAACAAATTTGAAAAATTACCATGCTTGGGTAAATGTTCTACAAAATATATTGGAACTAATGTTAAAATAATTCATCTTTTAAATAATATCAATCTCCAAAGGAATGCCACTAGAGAATGAATTACATATACCATTTGTTAATTACATCAGTGAAATGAATTGATCAATATGCAAAGTTGCTTAGAAACAATTCAATTGTTCCTTATATGATGTTAAGGTACCTTCCATCACAAAATAGGGAAACATATATCAATATTTTATCTATCACTGAACAATATAATCAATAACCAAATTGCATAACCTTTTCTAAGATTTCCACCAAGACCTTAATATAATAAAGAAAACAAACTAACATCCCTTCCCATAAGATATATGTCAAGAAAAGTCAAATATTTGATAAACTCAATAGAATAAATAAAACAAACTAACACAATACCTCAATATGAGGAACAATCATTGCCAACATTGTGTGCTCTCTCAAAAAAATCTCTGAACACGCGCGAAGGTAAAAAACTGAGATAGGGTTCGTTCCGCTGCTACCATGCCGAGCCAGGGCGGAGGAGAGCCGCCGCCCCCTCCCTCCCCCTCTGCGTCCTTCAGCAAACTAGTCATGACTTGCAGGAAGAAGGCGATCCAAGGTGAACCATCAAGCTTTGTAAGAAGATTGGAGGACGTCCCATAAATCAATCCCCCCCCGGAACAGCCAATGAAAGTAGCAATCTCCTTATCAGAGCGAGGTCTGGTAGGATTCAAAGAAATTGGAGGCCACTAATAAAAAATAGTGTGACCTGCTACGCCGTTGGAAGGGGCTATTTCATCTTCGAGTTCATCTCCCAGGAGGATCGAGACTTAATCTTCAGGAACGGGCCATACTTCATGGGTGCACAGGGCATTTATCTGAATCGCTGGACTCCAAACTTCGATCAAGCCTCGAAAGTACCAAAAGACGTCCCGGTATGGGTCAGACTCCCAAACCTCCCAATTCACTGCTGGAACTCCTCGTTGCTGCAAGATATTGGGAATGGGATAGGCCATTACATAGACAAAGCCGACCCAAAAGACCAATATTCTTGTGCCAGAGTCTGCGTGGAAGTTGAATTGGAAGTAGGCTTGCTGGAAGCGGTAAAACTGAAGGTGGGGGAGTGGCACCACCTACAAAAACTGGACTATGAACATCTACCATTTAAATGCAGAGGATGTCATGAATACGGTCATTTCCAGAGGAACTGCCCAAAAACCCCACAAGAGAAAAAAGGGGAGGAGGGTTGGCAGCAACCTCGAAAAGGAAGAGCGAAGCCCAATGGCCCACGAAGAGACAACCCAACGTCGGCCAGAGCGAGGTCTAGTAGGATTCAAAGAAAATGGAGGCCACTAATAAAAAACAGTGTGACCTGCTACGCCGTTGGAAGGGGCTATTTCATCTCCAAGTTCATCTCCCAAGAGGATCGAGACTTAATCTTCAGGAACGGGCCATACTTCATGGGCGCACAGGGCCTTTATCTGAATCGTTGGACTCCAAACTTCGATCCAGCCTCGGAAGTACCAAAAGACGTCCCGGTCTGGGTCAGACTCCCAAACCTCCCAATCCATTGCTGGAATTCCTCGTCACTGCAAGCTATCGGGAATGGGCTAGGCCCTTACATAGACAAAGTCGACCCAAAAGACCAATATTCTTGTGCCAGAGTCTGCATGGAAGTTGACTTGGAAGTAGGCTTGCCGGAAGCGGTAAAACTGAAGGTGGGGGAGTGTAACCACCTACAAAAACTGGACTATGAACATCTACTGTTTAAATGCAGAGGATGTCATGAAATCGGTCATTTCTAGAGGAACTGCCCAAAAACCCCACAAGAAAAAGAAGGGGAGGAGGGTTGGAAGCAACCTCGGAAAGGAAGAGCGAAGCCTAATGGCCCATGAAGAGACAACCCAAAACCATCTCAAAGCAATCCAGGGAACCAAGAGATGACAAACAATTTCAAAGAGTTGGAAAATGAAGGTGAAGCGACAGTCCCAAGCAACATCGACCAAGGTGAAGAAGGAAGAGGCATCCAAAACCAGGAAACCGGAGGAACCTCAAAAGAAACAGAAGGAACAGAGAATGGGGGGGTTCAAGGCACCGAGGAGGGAGAGATCCCCCCCCCAAGGAATGGAGCGGATCAAGGCAATGAGGAGGGAGAGATCTAGTTAGGGAGTGAAACAGAGGGAACGAGTGAAGCTTGGGACACTCCAAAGCGACCTGGCAGAGGGAGGAATTCCAAAAAGGCGGAAAGGGACCGGGAAACATACAAGAACGTTCTCAAAGGAGCTCAGCCAAGCATCAAGCAACTAATCGAAGTAAGGAAAACCAGGAAGCAGACAAAGGCTTCCCAAGGAGGCGACTCTCCCCCTCAAAATAATCAATGAAGTTCACATCCCGGAACTGTAGGGGTCTCGGCAGCAAGAAGAAGGAAGAAGCTCTCAGGGATATAATCAAAACAACAAGAACGAACATCCTACTTATCCAGGAAACCAAAATGAGTCAGCAAGACTCATTAAAATTCTTAAAAAACATATGGAGAAGCAGCCAGGGTTTAGCTGACAGCGCTAGGGGTGCTTCAGGAGGGCTCTGCACGTTGTGGAACGACTCCAAAATAGAACTAATCCGCTCCGACCTTTGCATGCATTGGATATTCACTCAACTGCTCCACAAGGAATCAAGACAAACGGTAAGTCTCTTTAATATTTAAGTCCCACAGCACATTGAAGAGAAAAAAATTTGCTGGCAATCCCTTCAACACTACCTAATAGATAATGAGCTGGAAAATATTATCCTAGGGGGGGATTTAAATGTAACTCTAGAAAAAGAAGAAAAATGGGGGGGGGTCCATTGTAAGGGACCCAACCAAAGAGTGGGTGGAGGACATGATCTCAGCATGGGACTTAATGGACATCAAACCTTTAAGAGGGCGCTATACCTAGACCAACAAAAGGGTAGGACCAGGGCACATAGTAGCCCGCTTGGACATATTTCTTGTACAGAGTTCATTTCTGACGCTAGGAATCACAACCTCCTCATAAATTCTCCCCCACAGTACTTCTGATCATAATCCAATTAGCCTGGATTTTAGGAAAGAGCAAGGCCAAGGGCCCATTCCCTTCAGATTCAACCCTGCATGGATACAGGATAAATATTTTTGGAGCAGAGTCTCCAAGGTATGGACCAACAAAGTCAAGGGATCTGCGTTTTATGTCTGGGAAGAAAAGTTGTGACGGCTCAAGGCCGAGCTAAAAGGTTGGGAAGAAAAACAAGTCGACCCAATCGCCCTTCGCCTGGAAGCTCAAAGGCAGCTAGAAAACCACCAGCTCGCCCTGGAAAATAAGGAGATCACACAACAGGACATTCTCAAGAAGGAGCAACTTCAAAACCAATGGCACAAATCTTGCAGAGATGAGGAAAGTTACTGGAGATAGAAGTCTCGAAGCCTCTGGCTGAAGGAAGGGGACAAAAATACGAGTTACTTCCATAAGCAAGCGAAAGCAAGGAAGCTTTTCAAGGTCGTGATAGAAATCCAAGTCCAAAACACTACAATTTCTGAACCGGTGGACATCAGAAAGGCAACCTTCGAGACCTTCAAAACTCTCTACACAGAAAATGGAAGGGAAAGCATATCTCCTCAAATGTACCCTTTATCAGTTGTTCCAAAGCTAATAAAAGATGATATCAACCGAAAACTTCTGGATGAAGTCTCGCAACAAGAAATAAAAGAGGCACTCGACCAAATGCATCCGGACAAAGCTCCTAGCTCGGATGGATTTACAGCAAGATTTTTCCAGCAATGCTGGGAAACAATAAAGTCAGACGTCACCAAAATGATAAAGAAATCACAGGCGAGCAGCAAGCTGGGAGGAGGCACAAACTCAGCCTTCCTGGCACTCATCCCCAAAGAGAAAAGAGCGCTCAACTTCAGCTGCTTCAGACTGATATCCCTCTGTAACACGAGCTATAAAATTCTCACCAAGGTAATTGAAAACAGGCTGAAGAACGTCCTCCCTCTCATAGTGCCGGAGAGCCAAGGAGGATTCATAAAAGGAAGGCAAATAGCAGACAACATAATCCTAGTACAAGAATCTCTCCATTCAAGCCTACGCTGGAAGGATAAAGGTATGATTATTAAACATGACCTTGCAAATGGTTTTGACAGAGTTAATCATAACTTCCTTTTTGAGGTAATGAAGAAGTTCGGATTTGATGAATCCTTTGTGAATTGGATAAGGTCTTGTATAGGATCACCATGGATATCCCCCATGGTAAATGGAAGAGTGACTAGTTTCTTCAAGGCGTCCAAAGGCTTAAGACATGGTTGTCCTCTGTCTCCCTTGCTATACGCAATTCAAGCCTCAATCCTAAGCTACAAATTGGAAAATTCCAGAATCTGCAGCAACCTCAAAGGATTAAAGATAGCCCAAGGCATGAAGGAAATCAACCACGCGCAATTTGCGGATGATACATTGCTTCTGGGAGGGGCAAGTCGACTAGTAGCAAAACAATACAAAGAGGAGCTGGACGCTTATGATGCAATGTCAGGAAGTGAGATAAGCCAGACAAAAAGTAAAATTTACAGCTGGAATATTACACCCAATGAGATGCGGGAAATATTCAGAATTTTGGGGATGGAAGGGCACACAAATTGGGAAACTTTCACCTACTTGGGAATCCCTATCTCTAAGACGAACCCAAGGACCTCCAACTGGAACCACCTACTAGACAAACTTAAGAAAATAATTTCCTCTTGGGGCGCAAATTGGCTAAGTTTAGCAGGGAGGATAGTACTCATCAAATCCGTCCTGGAAAGCGTGCCCATTTATCAAAATTCACTACTGCTAGACCCTGGCACCACAATTAAACAAATGGAAGCTTTGCAAAGACGTTTCTTATGGGAAGGGGGCAAGAAGACAGGTAGGAGACCCCATCTAATAAACTGGGATAAATTCTCGAAGCCCCTTCTGGAGGGAGGGCTCAGCCTCAAAAACACTAAGGTACATAATCTTTCCCTAGGGGAAAAACTGTTATGGTACATAGTTAGCGGCAAAACAGCGTGGTGCAAGGAAGCCCTGTGGAAGAAATATTTCAGAGGCTCAAGGAGAAGATGCGTGGAAAACCCCTCCAGAGAACCCACGGGGTCCCCAATCTTCATTATCTGCCAAAAAACCATCGATCACTTCACCACCCATCTGACCTGGGTGCCGGGAAATGGGAAACAAATTAAATTCTGGGAAGACTCCATACTCGATGACCCTCCTTTGGAATTGAATCAGAACCTTCAATGCCTGAAAACTTGGATGGATGGGCAAAATTTGAGGACGCTTTTCGACATCTCTACCTAAGGGACAGGAAGGCACAAATCGTGGCAAGGCTGGGCAGTGAGCAATCTTCCCCTGGACTTAGAATCTGACTGGTGTTCCCTAAAATTCAGTCTACAGGGGAAAGCCCCCCTAAGGAAAAGAGGGAAAGACGAGAGAGGTTGGGGAAGAAATGCTAAACCTTATTCCACCTCACTGGGATATTCTACCTTCCAAAACTTCCCTCACGTCCCAACCAACCCAGCTTTATGGAAATCCATCTGGAGCTTAAAAACCATACCCAAAATAGACCTGTTTGTTTGGACTTTAAGCCATAGTAGCATTCATATAGGGGAAAAATTCCAAAAGAAAGGTTGGGAAGGCCCCTTTAGGTGCCCCTTGTGTCAGCAAGCTGAGGAAACCTCTAATCACCTTCTCCTAAACTGTAACTATTCAAGAGAAGTTTGGAAGCTGGTTATTGGTTTGCAAACGAAACTTCCCCTCCCCCAAGACATCCTCTCCCTCCTCTTTGGCTGGCCCAATCTTTTCCCGTTCCAACAAAAGAAGCAAAGCGTTGCCTCAAGGCTTTGGCAAGCAATCCCAAGATTCATCCTTTGGGGGCTTTGGTTGGAGAGAAACAACATAATTTTCCGAGAAAAGGAAAGGAGGGCCCCCATAGTAAGCGCAATGATCACGTCTCTTTTTGGCGAATGGGCTAGCACCCATCGACAACCTACTCACAGTAGGGAGATGGAAGAGCAAGAAGAGCTCTGTAGTGACCAATTCCAAACTCAAAAGCAAATTGGGGGCGAAGCCATCGCCACAACCCAAGAACATTGGGAAATTAGGAAGGAAAAGGGCGAATTCGACAATTGGAAAAGAGAAAAGGAATGCTACATTCTATCTTTTGACGGAGCCTCAAAGGGAAATCCAGGTCAAGCAGGAGGAGGAGGTATAATAGTGAAGCTAAATGCAGAAGTCATGGTGGGTTATGCGTTTGGTCTGGGCATTGCTACCAACAAACATGCAGAAGCACTGGCACTCTGGCAAGGCCTGTGCCATTCTCAAAGCAATGGTATCCAGAACTTGGTTATCATCGGGGACTCTCGTCTTTTAATCCAAGATATAGCACTCTCTAAAGAAACCCAAAGTGCAAAACTTAATAACTTGTTGGCCAAAATTCGTTTTCTCCTCAGGGGATTCGACGCGTTCCAAGTGTTTCATGTTTTAAGAGAGCTGAACCAAGATGTGGACGAAGAGGCAAACAGGGGAGCAGCGTTGGCACAAGGACAAATAGTTGTCAATGATAAACACTCCATGGTGGATCTCCCATGACTCGAGCTCATGCTCAGCAAGAAACCCAGGCAAGTTGCAAGGAGGGGACAGGAAAAGACAGCGCCAAAATCTAGTGATGGTACGCGCGACTGAGCGATTCGGGCAAAGGGAGACCAGGAGACCGACCCACATGCAAAAAGTAGGCCGCAAGATCGCCCCCATACCTCTCGGGGTTTGCATCGATGGAAGAATGATTACAAAAGGAAGAATTAGCATAAATTCGCTCGCGCCTTCCGCCCAGGAGCAGACCATTCTCAGGCACGGTAAGAGTATAAGAAGATTTTTCAGAGAACAAGAGCAAGAGGAGAAAATATGGCCGCGAGTTCCAGCTGGAATCTATCAGTAGAGGAGCGCCTGAAGTAGCTTGATGACATGTTGGAGAAACTGAAGCAGTCACTCTAGTTCCAACTTGACTTTCTGGAGAACCTTGACACATAATCAGGCAGGCGAATGGAAAAATTGGAGCAGGACCTTACCACAGTCAAAATCGGTTTCTTTGAGGAACTAGACAAGCTTCACCAAGAGCTGAAAAGCCCCCAGGAGAAATTCGAGGACATAATCGGTGAGCTTGAAAGAAAACTATCCAAGTTAAACATTGAATGGGGGGAAGGTTCCAAAAAGTAGTTAGCTTCTTGAGATGTAACACCTTGATCTGTAGGGTCCTCTAGTTTTTCAAGCATCTTGGCATTTTGTATAGAAGCCAAGGCTTTAAATAAGTCTCGTCTTAGGTTTCTGAATGAGTTTGGGGGGGTTTTGTCATTCTGGCACTTTCAGCAATGTATCTCAGTTTAAAGTAGGCAACAACTCAGTGAAGCCCTACCAGTTTGTAACTGATTAGTGGCTATGCCACCTTTAATATAAAATCGCTAAACGTTTCCGTCAAAAAAAAAACAAAAAAAAACAAACTAACATCCCTTCCCATAAAATATATGTAAGATAAGTCAAATATTTGACAACCTCAGCTTATATTGTACATAAATGGCTACATGTAGCTACATAACATATCAATCATCTCTAATCATCTCTAATAAAATCGAAGAAGTTTTAGGTCTCTAGCATAAATAAATATGGAAGGTGACATAACTTATTATAAAATCAGAAATCTTGAAAACCTACATTTCACATAAATAAAACTACACTTTTTCATAGCTAGTTATTTTTAACACTTTTTCGTAATCACAATTGTCCTCCCAACATGGGGTTATTCTTCCCAAGGACACCATCGCTTCGAAAATATGGAACCATCCCTCAAAACAAAAATAAAGAGGTAACTATTGTTCGCATAAGGTGTTAAGAGTGTGGTTGCACACTTTGTAATTCTATCATCTTCTTCCCAATAAATGTTTCATTTCTATAGTATAGGCTATAAATTATGCATTTTGCCTCTCATAATTAAACCAACCTAAATTGACATTAACCGTTAATCCTCAATATTAGAGAGGGATAAAAAAATTAATTGAACGAAAAAATTCTCAATGTTTAAAATAACTAAACTAAGATGCATATGTGATGATATGTGATGGTTTGTTTTATTTTATATATATATATATATATATATATATATATATATATATAATAATAATAATAATAATTTTTCTTTTATATTATTTTTTTTTAATTTTGATTTTTAAATATATATATAACTTTTCTTTTATATTATATTTTTTTTAATTTTTTTTTGTTTTGTTTTGGGGTTCATGTGATGAATAGGTGGTTTTAGAGGTATGTGAGGGAGGGGGTTCATGTGATGAATAGGTGGTTTTAGAGGTATGTGAGGGAGGGGGTTCATGTGATGAATAGATGGGTTTAAGGGTATCTGAAGGAGGGAAAAGACCGAGTAATGAACATACTCACACTTGTCAATATTTGGGAAACATTAATATAGATTCTAAAAGTTTGAGCCATTATTGTACCATCTTATAAAATAAGTTTTCGATACTTCATGAAGCTAAAGTTTAGAATGTCCCTTCTTCCATTTTACTTTAACAAAAAACAACACTTTATAGAGATTTTACTAAGTAGGTTACATTTCATTAGGTATATGTCGATGGAGCTGGTTGTTTGGCTCTGGTTAGGTTGATGTGGAGGAAGTTGAGATGGAGGGATTAATGGACCCAGTGGATGAAGTTTTATGGAGACAAGCAGGTTTTTTCAAGTTTGATGGTGTGTATCGAGAAGAGATAAAGAAGATAAGTCTATTGAAGTACAGGTCAGATTCCATATTAAATAACATACTTACGGATGAAGGTATAGTGATGGGCCATTTGTCAGGACTTGGTTCATTTTGATGTTGGGAGATCACGAGGAACATTGGGATCATCGATAACCTTTTTTAACTGGAAGCAATGGGTGGCCCTAGCTTTTTATTCATAGAAATTAATTACCATGAACATGAGTTACCTGATCCTTAGAAGAGGTTGAAAGAGTTCGTTGTGGGTGAAGATTGTACCAGAAAGGCGGTGGATCAAAGGTTTTCTTGTGGAGTCTAGAACAAAGCAATCTTTATGTTTATCCGAGGGAAAGGAGAGAGTGGAAGGGGGAATTGGAACTAAAGGCTTTTGAGTAGGGCTTGTCAGAAATGAAATGAGGTTTGGTGACATAAAACTGTGGAAACCAAGGATAAATAATTCCAAGATGGTGTTGGGAAGAGATGTGGGTTTACGGGAGGTCTCTTCTCTTACTGTATGTGCTCTGGTAGGTCGATTTAGCTATAGGGGGATGTCTAAGTTTGAGATTTACTAGTGGATGGAGGTAAATTGGAAACCCTTGCTGGGGTATTCTCCAAAAGTTTTGGTTCTAGTCCATGTGTTTTTCATCCAATTTAGAATGATAGTTGATGTAGAGAGGATCCTGGAAAGGGTCTGGATTTATGGCGCGGGTAGTCTTATGGTCGAAAGGTGGTCACACCTTTTTAATCCGGAGAAAGATCATTTCAGGTTTCGACACATTTGGGTTATGCTACCAAGTTGTTCTTTGCCTTTCTGGAATTTTGAATATTTTAAAGCGATTGGTAATTTGTTGTGTAAATTCCTGCATGTGGATTCAAAGGTTCTAATTGGAAAGGATTGCAGAGTGGGAAGAATCCTGGTAGAGATAGATTTCATAAGGGTTTGTTGACGAAACTAGAAATCAAATGGAAAGGGATGTTTTTTTTTGCAGAAGATAGATTATTGGGGGATCTTGTTTCACAGCTCGACCTGTAAGGAAGTGGGACATCTAAAGAAAGTTTGTCCAGGTTTTTTTAAGGATCATTTTGAGGTTGCTCCACCGTTAGCTGAAGACTGGGCTGTGAAACTAGATATTGTCTGAAATTCGCTTAAAAAAATCGTCTCTCCCCAAGTAGGATATTCTCAAGCACAGACTAGTCCATATCGGTTCTTGGTAAGACAAAACGATTTTCCCCAATCCCATTTTCCTCTTGAATTTTGAACGATTATGAGTTGTTACCAGGTGCTTGTTTCAATAAATCTTGTTTTTCCTCTTCTCCCCCATTGCATGAGAGCTCTGTTGTTATTAATGTGCATGAAGTTTTTAAACAAGTGGTTTTCTGGTCAGGGGTTTTTGGTTTTGCGTTGGGTTCTGAAGTTAGTCATAAGGAGGTAGAGATTTCTTCTAGAAGTTTTGGGGGGAACTTGGAGGGGGCTGGCTATGTGGGGAAGGTATATTTAATGAAAACAAAGGAGGTTTTTGGACATCTAAAGGCACCAGGTATTTCTGTCTATAAGGTTTCTTCTTGTCTTTCCTCTGAACGATATCTAGTGGTGGAGAAAGGGATTTCGATCCCAAAGGTTTTGGGTCTTTATTTTGTTGTTGTTCTGGAGAGGGTTGGCTCTCCTATGGGGGAGGTAGTTTTATTGAAGTTAGAAGAGGTTTCTGGCCTTTTAAAGTTACCAAGACTTTTTTTTTTGTAAAGTTTCCTCTTTTCTTGTCTATGAGCAGAACCTTTGGTGGAGAAAGGACTTACTTGCTACGGGGTATTGGGTCTTCCTTCTGTATCTGGTTTGGAGGATGTTTTTTCACAGGATGAGGTGTCGAGAGGTCTAAGGGAAGGGGATTTTTTGGAGGTAGAGGGTATTGAAACTCTACTAAAGGGTTTTGGTCCTATTGCAGACATTAGTGAGCTAAATCCTTCGGAGCACTTTGTTTCAAAAGTTTTAGAGGAATCTTTAACTACTTTTATCCCATCCTTTAAAGAACTATTGAGTCGTACTCCTCTTTGTTCAAGCGGGGAGTCTCCTTCTTCTTATTTATCCAATTTAAATATTTTCGATTCGGATGAGGGAGTTGGAGCTTGGAGGAAGAAAACGGATCTTTCCAAACACAAAGGGGCTATTTTCAGAGGATTAGAAAAAGGTTTTTCTACAATAAAAATGAGAAGTGCGAGGAAACTTGTGAAGGAGGATGATATTGTTGAAGTTTATTTTATGAAGATTTTGGAAGGTCCAAGGGAACTTAGAGCACATAAAACCCTAGTGAGGGGTTACACATAATTGTGGTCTCACTGAATGTTAGAGGAGTTGGGGGTGCTCCAAAATTATTATCCCTTAAAAGGTTGATTGAATTGGTAAACCTATATGTTTTCTTAGTACATGAAACTATGTTTTGTGAGAACAAAGTGAGAGAGGTGTTATCTAAAATACTTCCTGAATGGAATTTTTATATGGTGGATTCTATTGGGCTATTAGGGGGACTTCTTTCTACCTGGAATCCTAAAAAATCTAATTTTGATGCTTTTTTTACTCCTTCAAGAATCTTGTTAGATGGTTTTGCAAAGGTTCTCAAGAAGAACCTGAAGTTGGTAAACTATTGCAAACCCTATGGGAATAGACAATTGTTCTAGAACAATTTGAGGTTGGATGGTATTCTGAAGGAGTCTGACTTAATTTTGGGAGGAGATTTGAATTTTATTGTTTCTGCGAGGTAAATTTGGGGCCATTCCTCAAGTAGGGACCTGATGGGTTCCTTCCTTAATCAATTTTTTCAGGATGAAGGGCTAATATATGTTGAGCCAATTAATCTCTTACGAACTTGGAGGAATGGGAGAGGGGATGAGGATTATATTGCAAAGAGTTTTGATTTCTATTTAATTACTGAAAAGCTAGTGGATGTGGGTTTCAGATATAGGTTGTGGGTGGTAAATGTTAAAACTTACAATCATATGCCTGTGGTTTTACAACTTGATAAAGAGTAGGAAAAAATAAAGTTTCATTTTAAATTTAATTCATTTTGGTTAACTGAAACAAACTTTGTGAATCTAGTTAGTGTCGTTATAGTTCACTTCTCCAATGCATTTACTTGTTCAAAAATTAAAACTGTTGAAATATTTGGTTATTAAATGGGAGAAAAATAAGAAGTTAAAATGTAAAGAGGAATTAGTCCAGCTGGAAGTGGACTTGGAAAATATGTACTCTGCACTTCCTGGGGGTTTTGAGAGGGATGCTGATAAGGTTTTGGTTGCAGAGAAAGGTAGGAGGAAACTGGAATTGTTAAAGCATAACGAGGATACTTGGAGACAAAAAAGTAGAGTTAAAGCATGAGGAGGAGACTTGGATACAAAAAAAAGAGTTAAGGCATGAGGATGAGACTTGGAGACAAAAAAGTAGAGTTACCTAGCTTGATTATAGAGACAGGAATACAAAGTTTTTTCACTCCTATTCCAACTTTAGAAGATACAATAATGCTATTTGGAATATCAGAAAGGCAGATGGATATTTAGATACTAGTGAGAAGGAATTAGAAGAGTAAGTTGTTGTGTACTTTAATAGTAGCTTTAAATAACATGAGAATCTCTTTATTGTCCATCAGCTGGAAGTTATACAAGCTTACCCTATGGTTTTTTCTTTGGAAGAAGGAAAGATAATTGATGATCTTGTTCAACTAACTATCATAGGTGTTGGATACCTTGAAAGGTTTTACTGCTTCAAAAAATCCTGGGCCAGATGAATGGAATCTTGAGTTTACATATTATGTATTAAACAAAAAATTAAAATAATTAATTCTCACATTCTGGTAAACATCTAAAAATTAAAAAAAACTGGAGAGATAGTTCAATAAGGATGGAAGATATATGAACCCCTCATGCCAATATATTAAAACTTAATCTAATCTCTAAGATAGACCATTAAAAATGATTCTTAAACCTTTATCTTATAACATACATAAATTAATAAAACTCATAACTTTAATTGGCCTTTTAACATAAGGGAGGTAGTCTTATAACATACAACCATCTAAACCGAGGAGAAGTGCTTTTTTCGAATCTGAAGCACCTTGTCTTTGCCCAATGGCATGAAGTGCTAAAAGACAGAGGAAGCGTTTTTTCTACTGTGCAACACCTTATTTCTCTTTGCCCAATAATAGAAATGAAACATTGATAAAGGAAACATGCACAACTACAAAAATGAAGCATTGATAAACATATACCGAAAGGAAACATGCAAAAATAAATGGACATAAGTCAAATGAAGCAATCATGATTAACAATAATGGTGCTATTAATTAAGGATATTAGTAACATAAATACTTACAGGAACACAAGGATCATAATATGATCTACCTCATATTATAACTCATACATCGTCTAGCATACAATACTATCAAATCATGGATAAAGAATAGGTAACCTGCATCCCCATGACTAGAATTTCAAACCTCGGGATGTAGATTACACATTCATAGTCCTCGGAGAAAATAAAGCTTCCATCCTCTATCCAATACCCATATGTTTGGTATCCTAGTGGAAGTATTTATATTATTACTATTGGATTACTGAGGGGGGGGGGGTGAATCAGTAATAGCGTAATTATAATCCCTTTTCTTCAAATGTTATATCAATGTAGAATTATTATCTAATAATGAGCAATAAGAAATAAACAATCACACATACACAGTACACCAGTGTTTTACGTGGAAACCCAAATCGGGAGAAAACCACAGAATGCTTTTTCTTATATGTCTTGAATACTTACATTCATTGGAAGCACCAACTTCCTTTGTTTTCCAGCTGTAACTGGAAGAAGGCTCCAATCCCCTAGTTTCTCAGGCTACAACCTGAGGGAAGCTACAAATCCCCAATTCTATGGCTACAACCAGAAGGAGGCTACAACCCCCAATGTTCTCCGGCTACAACCGGAAGGTGGCTACAACCACCTGTCCTTTCCCCATCCTGCCATCCTGAAGTAGAAGTAGATTGATGGAACCACTGTCACACTATCACTGTGAGATATATTGTTGTAAACCTTTACCAATAGATATGAACCATGCATCAACCATGCATCAACTTGTACCTCAAGTCGTAATCAACCTGTACCATAAACAAGTGCATCAACCATGCACCAACCTGTAATCAACCTGTACCATAAACAAGTGCATCCAACCATGTAC
>ML793913.1:713206-724239 GCA_009831015.1 Picea engelmannii
TTTTCCCCTCTCCCTTCTTTTATCCAGTCCCTAAACCCTAACTCCTCTCCCTCCTAGGTTTTCCCCCCTTTTCCCTTTTATTTTCTTATTTGTCCCTTTTTTCTCTTTATTTTATTTTATTATATATATATATATATATATATATATATATATATATATATATATTTTTAAAACTCAAAGAGTATGAGCGCTCATTATTATCCCCTTTTATTTTTACATGTATCTATATTTTTTTTACAATTTGTTTATAATATATGTATATATATTTTCATATTTTCTAATTATAGGCATGCATTCATCATTGTAATTTATCATTATCCATCATTTAAATTCCCCATTAATATATATATGATAATGAGAGATTAAGGCAATGGCAAACATGTATAGGGGAAAAGTAAATGTATTACATAAAACAAATAAAGAGGAATTACGGGGAGGGATGGCGATTTAGTAATGTGAACTGGACAAGTAAAAGGGAGATGGATACTGGAAAATCAAGGCGATGGAGGAAAGTTTAATTAAGTAGACAAGGATAATGAGAGGATAATGGTCTGAGTTTTTGTTTTCCCCTTTTTTTTTGAAATTTCATTTGTTAAGGCCACACTAAATTCCCCCCCTTTTTTAGAAGGTCTTAGGCTTAGGGTTTAGATTCTGAGCTAGGCGACGATTGGTTACGGGAATTGCTTAAGGTTTTATTCAGGTGCTGATGAATTAAGGTTATTTAGGTTGAACCTTCCCCCACAATAATGCGACGTGCCCTTCAGGATGCACCACGTGCTCCAAGGGTGCCACTCGCCTCTGGAATTTCCTTTGGGAGACATGCCCTTCAGGATGCACCATGTGCTCCAAGGGTGCCACTCGCCCACTAAGGTTCTTTTGTGCGACGTTCCCTTCAGGATGCACCACGTGATCCAAGGGTTCCACTCGCCAACTGGACTGATTGGTAGACCTCTATAACCCCTGGAGTCAACACTCCGTGAGGTGAACTTGTAGGAGACTAAGGGTTCTAAGGAATAAGGCCCCCACCTTATTGCGCACCCCTTAGAATCATCGTGAGCGACTGTCGTAGTCGGCCCTCACAAAATCGTGAATCCTCTCGAACTAGGTAATCGTTAACCTATAGTTCGATCCACGTCGGGAGTGCTAGCAGGCGGTGGCAGGGCTGCTATCCACCCCTCTCTCTCAACCTCTCTTCAAATCGTGTGTGGCCCCTTTACTCCATATGTGAGTCTGGTCGGCAAGCTATCATCATCCTGCATCATCAACAATCATGTCAGAAACGTCAACATAAAATCATCAAATCAAATGAAACATTATAGTAAACACATCAACCCCAAAAGCACACTCCCTGACTCAGTCTAGAGTCCAAGGGGGTTCCACCGATGCCTCTGCATCCTCAAGGTCAAAAACCCTGCACACTCAATAAAACTGAGTCAATAGCACCTGTCTACATCAAATAATAACACATCATGTCAACTGTCAATCGCATCATAATCAAGTATAAATGGTCTAACATCATAAAAGTCCAGATCACTTGCAAGCAAGTGTCCTTAATAATAAGTTTTCTCAGTGTGCCAGAGCGGGATGTTACATACACCCCCTCTTGTTCTAAAATTCATCCCGAAGTTTCACAGTATAAATGCAGAAATAAAGTATCACAGTATCATGAGTACCCCGGTATCATAAGTCTATCTATCAACCAAAAATTGAAACTGCTGGCGCATATCATATGCGTCCTCCCAGGTCACCGAGTGTGGACTATAACTGTCCCACTGGACCTTGACCGGATCTACCATTTGACATCGTAATTGTCGAATGCGATGATCTAAGATGCAGACTGGCTCAGCTATGAGTGCTCCCTCATCCGATACCTGCAAGGAACTCAAGTCAATCACATGTGTAGGATCACTAATATAATGTCTCAAAACAGATACATGAAAAACATCGTTCATACGCCTCAAAGAATCAGGCAAGGCTAGTCGATAGGCCACGGGCCCCTTTCTCTCCACAATCTCGAAAGGCCCCATGAACCTAGGAGAGTGTTTATCTCCCTTTCCAAACTGGATCAAACTCTTATGCAGTTTAACCCACAAGAAGACTCGATCACCGACCTCGTAACTACGGTTGACTCGGTGCGCATCGGCATAACTCTTTTGTCGATCCTGCGCTTCTTTAATCCCTTGTCTCATGGTTTGCATCTTCTCTTCCATTTCTTGGATTGCTTTTGGTCCCACCAGGACCCTATCCTCAAGCTGATACCAACTCAAGGGCATTCAACATGGTCGCCCAAAAAGAAACCCAAAAGGCGCCATCTTAATGGTGCTCTAGTAACTGTTGTTGTAAGAGAACTCTACTAGAGGCAAGAATTCCTCCCAACGCTTTTGTTGGTCCATCACGTACATGCGCAACATGTATTCCAAGGTTTGGTTCGTACATTCTATTTTTCCATCCGTCTCTGGGTGAGACGCAGTACTAAAGTTAAGTTGGGTTCCCAAGGCCTCTTTGAAACTCGTCCAAAATCGTCCAGTAAACATCGATCCTCGATCGGATATAATCTTTTTAGGCACACCCTGCAACCTCACAATCTCACTGATTAAAAATCTCGCTATGTCAGGTGCCTGATATGTCGTATGCACCGGAATAAGGTGAGCACTCTTCGTTAGAGTGTCTACTATTACAAAAATCGAGTCATGTCTCCTTGCCGTCAGTGGAAATCCAACAATAAAATCCATCGAAATAACTTCCCATTTCGATTCCGGAATGGCATATGGTTGAAGTAATCCTGTCGGGTGTCTATGTTCAGCCTTTACCATCTGACACTCTAGACATCTAGCCACAAAGTTGACTATGTCGGCCTTCATTCCCTTCCAGAAGAATAGGGGTTTAAGGTCTGCCCTCATCTTCGTAACTCCTGGGTGAGCCATGTAAATTGCTCTATGAGCCTCACTCAGGATCAACATCCTCAACTCGTCATTAGGAGGTATGTAAATCCGACCTATAAACCTCATTAAACCATCGCTATCTAATGAATATCCCTCAAAACGTGGTACCATCATCGTGTTTTGTCCAATAAAATCCTCGACTTCTTTGTACCATTCGTCGTCATGCTGTAAGGTGAGAATCTTCTCACGTAGATTCGTTTTAAGAGGTAGCACCGAAAAGACGCGTGGCCCCCGACTCAAAGTATCTGCCACTCGGTTTACTGTTCCCTTTATGTAAGTAATCTCGAAATCGTCCTCGCTAAGCAATTTCGACCAACGCCATTGTCGCGCGTTCAGGTCGCCTTGTGTGAAAATGTGTTGCAGCCCACAATGGTCAGTCTTTAATTTCAATTTTCGTCCAACAAGGTAGTGTCTCCAAACCTTTAAGGCTTATACGATGGCTAGTAACTCCAAATCGTTCGTCGCGTAGTTCTCCTCATGCCTTCTCAGCTTCCTCGAAATGTAAGCAATCACTCGTCCGTCCTGCATCAAGACTCTGCCTAAACCTTCCTTGGATGCGTCAGTGCATACCAAGAAGTCTGCATCCCTGTCAGGGACCTTTAGTATCGGCGCGGTTGTCAACAACTCTTTAAGCCTCCGAAATGCTTCCGCGCATTTCTCTGTCCAAACAAACTTCTTTTTTTTTCTTTTGAAATTCCGTGATTGGATTTTCTATCCTTGAAAAACCCTTGACAACCGTCGATAGTATCCTGCTAATCCCGTAAAAATACGCGTTTCTGTGACATTCATCGGTGCAGGTCGTTCCATAATAGCCTCCACCTTGGCTGGATCCACGACGATACCTTCGCCGGAGATGACATGCCTTAAGTAGTGAATCCTCGATTGGTAAAAAGTGCATTTGGACAACTTCCCAAACAATTTGTGTTCTCGTAAACATTGTAGTACCAAGCGCAAGTGCTCGTCACGCTCCTCCGTCATCCGAGAGTAGATAAAAAAGATTGTCAATGAATACTTGGACGAACTTGTCCAAGTACTCGCGGAACACCCCGTTCATCAAACTCATGAATACCCCTGGGGTGTTTGTCTGTCCAAAAGGAAAAACAGTAAACTCGTAAAGTCCAAATCTCGTCTTAAAGGCAGTCTTTGGGGTGTCATCCTCCTTGATCCGTAACTGGTGATACCCTGATCGCAAATCGATCTTAGAGAACACTATCGCACCCTTCCTTTGATCAATAGATCATCAATTCTTGGTAAGGGATACTGATTCTTGATCGTAGCCTTGTTCAGTTGACGGTAGTCAATGCAAAGCCTCCACGATCCATCCTTCTTTCGAATGAAAATAACCGGTGCACCCCACGGTGACACACTAGGACGTATCAGTCCCAGGTCCAACAACTCCTTCAGTTGCATTTTCAACTCTTGCAACTCCGGGGTCGACATCCGATAAGGCATTCTTGCTATAGGTTCGGTTCCCGGTTTCAGGTCTATGGTAAACTCCAGTTCTCTCTCCGGCGGCATCCCAGGCAACTCCTCAGGAAATACGTCCATAAACTCCTTCACCACCGGAAGGCATTCTAGACCTTCCGCTACTCCCTTCTCGTTTAGAGCGAGGATCACATAAAGCTTTCACCCCTTGTGCATACTCTTCCGTAACTATAAGGAAGAGATGAACCGTAGGGAAACTCCTTGGTTTCGTCCTTCAATCACATGTCTCTGTCCTTCGTCATCAACTAAGCTCAACCGTTTCGTCTTACAGTTGAGTATTGCCTCATGCATTTCCAACCAATCCATACCGATCACGACGTCATACAATCCTAAGGTCGTGACGTACAAGTTGACTCTCGCGACAAACTCTCCCAGGTTAGGGGCACAACCCATAACCTTTCCTCCAACCTTCTGTTTGGCTCCCGAAGCCATCTCCACGAAGCTAAACTCATCCTGTTTGACTGCCTTCTGGACGACATCGTGCAAGGTTTGAGGCATCAAGAGAATAAACCTTTGCACACAGGCTGCCGTTAAGGCCCAACACGAACCTACTGACCTTAAGCTTCTCAAGGTCAAGGTGCGGAGCATATCGGAGTAATGCCATAAAATGTGCCCCGCTCTCAGGCACCGTACGACCTCCCTGTCGTAAGGCATTGAACTCATTGAGCCGATGCTTAAAGAATTCCTCTGAAAGGTACCTATCTCGGAACCGTTCCTCGAACAGTTCCCATGACACGTCTTCCACGACCATGTTCAGCTATGGCAGGAACGTCTTCCACCATAGAAGAGCGGTCCCCTTCAGTTGAAAGACCGCCATGCGGACCTTCATGTTGGAGGTATAATCGCGAAGTGAAAATCTCATCACCATGTTCTCCAACCATGCCTCGGCGGCTGCGCCGTCCGGGGCACCCAAGAACTCGGGAATTTAACCTTCTCGAGTTCACGGTTAATGCTACTCATAACGGCCGGCGCGTGCGGTGGAACCTCAAGGGGTGTCGGTGCCCTGGCCTCATCTCGGTCCAATCCGCTAATCCATGCCTCAGACAGCGCTGAAAGGATCTCGTCCTCCCAACTACATTGCCATCTGCTATCTACTCCTGTCTGAGAACTTGCCTGCCTCTCTAGGGCTTAGACCCCTCAGGTGTGGATTCTCCTGGAGGCGTCGCGCCTCCTCCCCTAACACCCCGTCGTCTGCCTTCGCGGCGTCCTCAACCATGATTACCGTGCACGCACTCAATCAACTCGATCCGCAATAGCATAGAAAATCAACTCACGTCAACGAAAGCCGTAGAAAATCCCAAGTCGTGGGTCAAACCTCGCTCTGATACCATATGAAACAACCCTCCTTGTTACGACAACAATGCTGATAACAGGTGCAATTTTTTTTTTTTTAAAGGTGGGTGCGCGCATGTAGAAAGGAAACAGACACACTGGCCTCTACGTCGCCACCTGACGACTATCAAGATGCCACCACAATGATCACCACAAGAAGACACGAGACGCTCAACAAAACTGCAAGCATTAACTACCCAAGACATAAGGCGCACACAAATACTGCAACAATAACGACCAACGTCATAAGGCGCAAAAATTTAACTGTATTTTAATTCAAGACGCAAAGGTAATTTTTTTACTTCGAGGTGCCATTCCTATCATCCTTCATGGAAATCAATTAAGCCAGCCATAACTTCTCCAAGGTTTGAACCAATAAAACATGGTTGTAGGTTAACTAGTACAAATATCATTATAACTAAGTCATTTAGCACTGGAAACCAAATGCAACCATTCTATCAAGGTGACTTAACCAGGACTTCGACAAATCTCCACTCCCATTTTAATTATCACTAATTTCTAGTTGGGCAATTAATTTTTATCCCCATCTCAGTCTGTAGGCCATTTACCTTCATTTCATAATTATTGTATTTCATAATTATTTTTAATATTCAAAATCACTTTAATTATAAATCAATTAAAATCTCTGTCACACGCATCCATTTTAATATTTGAGTTCTACTCATTGATACTCGTTTCAATGGTTTTCACCTCATAGATCACTACGGTGATTATGCAACCTATAAAACTATATACAAAAGCCCAAAATGGCTCTTTAGATCTATATTAATAAACTTTAAATAACTAAACAAATTGAGAACCAAATATAAGAAAATTACAAGAATTTGCCAAGCCACAATAGAAAATATCCTAGAGAAAATTAACCCATAATTTAAATGTGACAATGATTTACATTTAGGACAATAAATCAATACTAGATGTTCATCAAATTCTACCCAATGAGATTTCTACCAAAGCTTGGAAAGATATGAATTAAATCAAGTTGAATGTGTTTTTTTTTTTTTTTCTCTTTTTCATAGCCTCATATTTTTTTTAATTTGAATATGTTTATCTCAACACAACACACAAAGGATAGGAATGCACAAAGATATAAGGTAATATGTTTATCTCAATACAAACATACAAAGGACATGAATGTACAAGATATAAGGTAACAAGATAAGATCTAATATAACATGAAGTCATATATAATTAACACCATAAGTCATAATATTAATTAAAATAATGTGTCCATCATTGCACTCATACTTCAATTTCTTGCATTCACCACTCAATTATAATATATGAATATTTCAAGACATGTATGCCTTTATTTCCTAAGAATATAGATTTGTATAAACTCTTACTTAACAACAACATCATTACATTTGTATATTATCAATTCCCAACCTTACCCTTTTAAGTCATATTACCCAAACATTATTTTTACACAATTCAAGACATAGTCTATGAAGACATTAACTAATCATTACCGTTATCCAACACATAAACATTACTATAATCATGACAAATCATTACCAAGTCCTTACATAATCCTTGTCCTTAATCATTTTACAATTTATTATATTCCAGCAATTACTTTAATAATTATTATCACCTTAACAATGATTATCACTTGAATCCTAAGGGCCATAAAGGAAATCTTAAACCATGCATGATCAATGAGGATATTTAAAGGCAGGTTGGTGATACTCGAGCACCTCATTTATCCTGAATAATAAACCAAGAATTGGCTCTAAAGGGGGGGTTCACAGGACAACAAAGTAAAGTTTCGATTAAGGATAACCCTAACTGACCAACGGCTTCCATAAATCACGACCCAACCGCAGCAGGTATTAAGGGTACTCAAGCTCCTTACTCCAGCCGACTCGTGGCACACCGGTAGGTACAGGAAATTAGCATCCCTTGACCGAGATGGTAAGGCGTAGCGATTCCTCACCAATAGATAAGCATCGGTTAAATTACAATGTACTATCATTTACGTAACTGTCCCTACATTTACATAACCCTAATTTTATTTGTTTCACAATAACCATAAATTGAGCCATACATTCAGCCGCTCTTTTACCTAAACTCCTGTCAGTAACTTTATCATAAATCGACCGCCACATCCCTGATAACAGTGCCACAACCAGTATCTCTGGCATAACGTTTCATCGAAATTAATTATTGTAACAACAATAGCACCGCCCTACAGTATCCCAAGCGTCTCCCTTAAAAATTCTCTGATTCCAATATTAATGTGGTCATTAAGACAACCTAACTAACGCTGTCCACAACGCGCTCCACGCAACTAAGGATACGTTGCTGGTCCATCAACTAGAATTGCCGACCCCAGCGGGAGAGATGTCTAGCTCCTAAGTCAAGCTGGCAATCTGGAATAAACAGTCTGTCAAGGAACAGAGACTGGCAAGGGAGGACGCAGACGGATAGTTGGCACGTTTATCGAGGGAGAGGGTAATGGCCAGCGTGCAACTACGTCAACCGAGGTCGAGGTGAAGGTGTTAGGTAAAGGTCTTCAGAAGAGACTGGTGTGAAAAAAGTGTTAATAACATTAATTATAATTCCACCCCAGCTGTCTGAAATAATAGTTGAAATGAAACAATTTAATTCAATATTTTTATTTCTCTTCTGTTCAGTTGTCTTTATTAACAAAAAATTAAACATAATAGTTTACAATTCTCTGTTGCTTGCAGACCTAGGCTGGAATGCGCCTAAGATTTTTATTCTTCGTAGTAGTTATCTCCTCAAGTTCTTTACGTTATCAAATTCTCAATCTTAACCTGCCTCGATCAGATTGTCGATTGATCCAGTGTTAGTGTGCTAAAATTTCTTGGCGAATATGGATCTTCATCCTTGATCGAGCTTCATAGCATGAGGTTAGCTGCTGCAACTTTTCTTCTCATTGGCATCATCGTTCGATTCGGTGTCATTGACATTTTGCTTCTGAACTCGAACCCTTTTCCCCAAAAATCTTAAACATAGAACGACTGTACAGTGCTTCTTCAAATCTAACTATGAATCGAAATATGAGAGGTTTCAATTTACTACCTTTATAATTTTAGAATTATCATCGATATTATAGGCTGCTTCCACCCGGTTCTACTCCTCACAATGCCATACGAAGGTCACGCTATAAAACCGGTGGTAGATAAAATCCCTTTCTGTAGATCCTATCCTTCATTCGACCAAGTCCTGCTCATTATTTACTTTTAACTCACAAAGCCTTTTAAAAAGAAATCAATCAACACAATACCGTAGTCTCGTTAGTGTGTTCTATCAAGATCATTATTTATTTTTAACTCACAAAGCTTTTTAAATAAATGCCTTAAGGATGGTTAGAGAGATGTTGTTTGACTAACAGAAAACGCAATTAATCGACACCATCAGTATCACATACTGTCATTAGTGAAACAAGATTTTTATTTACACCATAAAGCATTAACACAAATACAATTGTGTAATGCTAAACCCAATTACAAAAGCATTCTGAGTAATTACAAGTTTATACTCCCAAGGTCAACACTGTGGCTCCAAAAATTCAAAGTGGTTTTTTTTTACTAACTTTCCAGCATACTACCTTCACCTCATAATAGTTGCATTTAGACAGCACCGATTGGAAGCTATTACAATAAACATTGATTCTGACAGTTTGGTCTATAGTCAGCTGTCTTGGAACCTCCGTGCCATTTTCTATACTCATCAGAGTATAATATATCAAGAGTCTTGCACAGTACAACAAGAGTGCAGCTTATGTCCATGGCCATTTTTGTTGTTCAAGGCAAGTAAAAAGTGGAATGCATGCGCCCATAATTGAAGTTTAAGTACATAACAGTGTTTATACTAAAATCGACCATATTTATCACAAGGCGATACCTAAATGAAAATATAGAACCCACAGTCATTATATTTCCCGCAGGCAACATTAACGCCAGAAATAAGGGCAGCGCTCAACAAAAGGGAGGTTCCACGCAGCCATCAATAGGTTGAAGCAGGTGGCGGAAGGTCCCAAGGACGAGCACAATTATGGGTTCGGGAGCAGGATGCACAGGACATTAAGGCGCAGAGAACTAAACACACCCTACTGTACATAACGCAGTAAATAAAACACAGTAATAAGTGAACATTTCCCTGTCCAGACTAATAAGCAACTAATTACACAGTCCCATATAGCGAACTAAATCATTTACCTAGTCCAGAAAATAAATCAACAACCTGTTTCACACAGACCAGAATATGGAACCAAGCTATTTTACAAAGTCCATTCCTATATCCATCTATCATTCAATCAAGACAAAAACTTACCTTAGCCTGTTCGCCTGTTCTTGATGAAGTCCCGCGTGCTCCTTGAGGCTCCTGTCACTCCTTCTCCTGCTTTCCGACCGCAAATAACTCACCGGTACCTCCCAGCCAAAGGCTAGGGGTACTCTTCTTCCCCCTTAGCCCCCCGAGCTGGAAAGGGGCCACACACAACCCAAAGAGTAACTAGCTTCTCAGCTCGCCTCCAAGGCTGAGCTACCACTCAAGTCTGCTGAGAATCCCCAACTCCTACAAGAAATCAGTCCAATCTCTTCCCCAGCATAACAATACCAATAGCCACAAAAAAAGGCCCCCCATATTTTCCCCTCTCCCTTCTTTTATCCAGTCCCTAAACCCTAACTCCTCTCCCTCCTAGGTTTTCCCCCCTTTTCCCTTTTATTTTCTTATTTGTCCCTTTTTTCTCTTTATTTTATTTTATTATATATATATATATATATATATATATATATATATATATATATATTTTTAAAACTCAAAGAGTATGAGCGCTCATTATTATCCCCTTTTATTTTTACATGTATCTATATTTTTTTTACAATTTGTTTATAATATATGTATATATATTTTCATATTTTCTAATTATAGGCATGCATTCATCATTGTAATTTATCATTATCCATCATTTAAATTCCCCATTAATATATATATGATAATGAGAGATTAAGGCAATGGCAAACATGTATAGGGGAAAAGTAAATGTATTACATAAAACAAATAAAGAGGAATTACGGGGAGGGATGGCGATTTAGTAATGTGAACTGGACAAGTAAAAGGGAGATGGATACTGGAAAATCAAGGCGATGGAGGAAAGTTTAATTAAGTAGACAAGGATAATGAGAGGATAATGGTCTGAGTTTTTGTTTTCCCCTTTTTTTTTGAAATTTCATTTGTTAAGGCCACACTAAATTCCCCCCCTTTTTTAGAAGGTCTTAG
>ML793913.1:725158-771467 GCA_009831015.1 Picea engelmannii
TTACTCCATATGTGAGTCTGGTCGGCAAGCTATCGTCAGCCTGCATCATCAACAATCATGTCAGAAATGTCAACATCAAATCATCAAATCAAATGAAACATCATAGTAAACACATCAACCCCAAAAGCACACTCCCTGACTCAATCCGGAGTCCAAGGGGGTTCCACCGATGCCCTTGCATCCTCAAGGTCAAAAAACCTGCACACTCAATAAAACTGAGTCAATAGCACCTGTCTACATCAAATAATAACACATCATGTCAACTGTCAATCACATCATAATCAAGTATAAATGGTCTAACATCATAAAAGTCCAGATCACTTGCAAGCAAGTGTCCTTAATAATAAGTTTTCTCAGTGTGCCAGAGCGGGATGTTACAGGGGTGAATCAGTAATAACATAATTATTATCCTTTTTCTTCAAATGTTATATCAATGTAGAATTATTATTCAATAATGAGAAGTAAGAAAGAAACAATCACACACATACACAGTACACCAGTGTTTTACGTGGAAACCCAAATCGAGAGAAAACCACATAATGATTTTTCTTATAAGTCTTGAAGATTTACATTCATTGGAAGCACCAGCTTCCTTTGTTTTCCAGCTACAACTGGAAGGAGGCTCCAACCCCCTAGTTTCTCAGGATACAACCTAAGTGAAGCTCCAACTCCTGAATTCTCTGGCTACAACCAGAAGGAGGCTACAACCCCCAATGTTCTCAGACTACAATCGGAAGGTGGCTACAACCACCTATACTTGCCCCGTCCTGCCACCCTGAAGTAGAAGTAGAATGATGGAACCACTGTCACACTATCACTGTGAGATATACCGCTATAAACCTGTACCAATAAATATGAACCATGCATCAACCTGTACCTCAACCTATAATCAACTTGTACTATAAACAAGTGCATCAACCATGCACCAACCTGTAATCAAATTATACCATAAACAAGTGCATTCAACCATGTTCCAAGTATGTACCAATCATGTGTCAACTATTCATCAACTATGACTCATCAATATGTACCAACATCATCAACTATACACCTCATTTATGTGTGCCAACTCATCAACTACTTGTCTCAACCATGTACTCAACACGTACCACAACCAAAAGCCCTCATCAATTTCATCATCCAAATATGATTTTTAGCTCTGTAATAGACCTGGTGTATATGATCACATTCCTGCAAACCTTCCTTAACTTTAAAAACAAGAGACTAGCATTTTCATCAAACTTTTCTTTAGTCTCACATGCCTAGTTTTGGATTAGTCAACAACCCTAACTTGAAGTAATCATAACTTTGAACCTGTAATGTATAAAGATCTGAAACTGATACATAATGTTTTTTAGTGTGTTTAATGAAATTCCTCCAAGTTTCACTACTTGTAACATCTCATAAAAGGATTTATAGACAAAATGGCATACCTTGCTGAATTCTGGCTTATTCTAGAGAGAGACCTTGTAGAGAATGCCCCACACAAAATGTTTGATGAAATGATATAAAACTGTTACATAGAATAAAATATAATGTAACCTAACCAACACATTTGGTCTCACATAATTTGAATCTATTATGAAGAATTTATGATGTTTCTACTCGAAATACCTGATTTTGACTAGTTTCAGGACTGACTACAAACCCTATTTTCCACGGAGTGTAAATCCAAAAATATAACGACCCACAAGATGAATTTTTTTCCACAGATACTTGGACATGTTTTCTCACTTGCATAGAAATTTCAAGGTCTAAATCATTATAGAAATTTTTTTATAGAGAAAATGGTGATATGACCTGTAAATAACATACCTTAGAAAGCACCATCAAAAGAATTTATCCTTCCTTGCATTTCAGCCTTCTTTTCTTCACCTTCACTCATAATTCTGGTTTAGATATCCTTGGTTACCTCATACACATATATATATTCAGTATTCTCAAGTGTGTTTCAAATGATAGAGCCTTGTCTCTTATTTGTACTCTCCAAGTAGCTTCCTTAAAAACATCTTCTAGGTCACTTGACCCACTTTCCTTATTTTAAGGTTTGGTCCACTTCTAATTTCTCCATTAAATTTATTATTGAAATAATTTATTTTGCATTCACTTTGAATTATAATACACTCATCACTTCACTTTATTATTTACCTTTTAAAATCTCTTAAACCACTTTGACTACTTTGACCTTTGGGGCCTCTAGATGACATATGAGGGTCCTCCAACTTCGTAAGGCCATAACTCTCAAACCGTGAGGAGTTATGTGACGTTCTACATACCACCAGAAATGACATGACATATACTATCGATATAGAATAGTAATATCCTAAAATATATCATAACTCATACCATTACCCATCAAACAAACTTGGGTCCATTACCCAAACCCAGGGTCTCCAACTTCTCATGGCCATAACTCTCTAACAGTGAGGAATTATGTGACATTCCACATACCATCAGAAATGAAATGACAAGAAATATCCATCTAGTATATTTTCCCTGACAAAATCACTTTCCTTCATCTCATTATTCCATAATTAAGCATGGGTTCGCTTACTCCACAAAGTGTCTTCCTATGAGGGCTTTCACCATAAGGGGACCACTTTGGAGTTCATCCATATTTACTTCTTATCAAACATGAAAAAAAAAAATAATGAGTCATATTTACATCAAACAATATTGGGTCCATTACCCAAGCCTTTGTGCTATGGGGATTTCTTTAAGGGTTGACATCAATGACAACCAACCTTAATCAAAAAATACCAGCAGAGGTAAGGAACAAGGATGACACGAAAAAGACATCTGAATATAGGGTGAAGATAGGTGTGTTTAAGGAGGAAGATGCTTCGATGTTTTTGTTCGTTTATCGATAATACTTTTTTTCATTTTTAAAGCATCAAACTTGACTTTCGACCGACCTCCTTATATATTCTATTCGATATTTCTAACTCCTGCCCCAGACAGACAGTACACAGGCAATACAATCTAGATGATTGAGTTTTATACAAAGGTTTTATAAAAATACTTAAATATCCACCTTACCTGAACTGCAAAATTCACCATGCTTATTCTTTCAATGCAAACATTGTTTAGATTATAATACAAATTGGTGGAAAAAAAGAAGCCTTGATGATGTAAAATATACTAATGGATATGCTATCCTGATAGGTGATATCGCTACTAGAATGCTCTAAACCTGATATCGCTACTGGAATAATCAGATGTTCATTTCCAAGAAAATATGAAAGTGTATTCTACCATCCTCATTTCCCATAAGGAAGAATAATATGAAAGTGTAGACTACCATCCTCACTTCTCATAAGGAAGAATTTGATAGAATCCGAATGTAACATCAAGGAATAATTATGAGATATGATATTCTCAAATACCAACAACCATAAATTGTCAAGTGACACCAATGCATGAAATTCAAGGAAAATGAAGTATCGCATCAAAATCCAAGGATGTGCGCCAAGGATGAATGCAAAGTAAGAATAAAATATCGATGGATGGATAATCAACACTAGAAAAAGGAGAAAACAACAAGAAGAAATATTTTTACTTGGTTTCATTACATCTAAAACCCTTATATACAAAGATTTAAAACACTTATATACAAAGATTTAAAGACAATTTTTCAAAGGGTGGGGATACTATTCTATGATCCCAATTGGTATTTGAATAGTCATACCTATATGTAAATAGTAGGTTAGATTGGAAGTGATCTTGCATGAACAATGAATGAGAATTAGTAAATATAAGAGATAAATATATAGTGATTATTGTATGCATTATATTATGACTATTATATTGGGATGTATTCTGGTTGTTTAATTACTCTCTTAATATCTAAGAAATTATTGTGTAATTCAACATTAATAATACTTTTGGTGGATATGTTCCACATGTATATCTTACCTACTCTATATGTACCGAGGTTTATCATGCTTTATTGTATATTGAGTTCATAGCAACTAGATAAATGATCATACATGTTCATATTTATTTTTAATTATTTTTATTGAAAGTATTATTTTTAATGTATCCATACACTGTTTTATGTTGATCATGCTCGGTCTTGTGTTTTTATTGAATCTAACGAAAATATTATCAAACTTGTTAATGCATATTTCAATGTCTTGTCCATGTATGTCAACCGTCTTCACCATCATTGTCTAAGGGATAGGTCCCAAAATAACTAATGGACCCTTGGACAAAATCGAAGGTACTCTTCCAAAAGGTGAAGTACTTGTCACAATATTTATTGTATGATTGTAACTATGTTACATATATGAGATATTAACATTCCATCTCTTTGAATATTTATGATTAAAATATATGAAAATGGAACTATGATATAATTTACTACCTTTGTCTAGATTCCAACCATTCATTTTTTGATGGAAGGTAATACTTCTCTTCACTTTATCATCCATAAATTCCTAGAGTAGGTACTAAAAGTAGCTAAGAAATATACTATTGTGATAAAAGTGGATTGAGAAAGGGAGACCAAAGTGCATCTATAATTTCTCAAAGAACAACTACACTTGATGTGATCAAAATTGTATTTTTGCAAAGTATAATTATTGTGACCATTTTTTTTAAGAAATACACAACTAGCATCAAATAGTCATTACCCATACTTATCATCAATAAACCTCTAAGGAATTCCATTGAAATTGATTCACATTAATTATTTAGGTGTGAAAACAAATTGTATGTTCCCAAACTATGATGTAATAAATTTAATATGTTATAAAGGTAATAAATTCTCAATAACTTTTGTACAACTTTTTTCTTCCTTGTCCAGTAGAAATACCTCTATGAATTAATAGCCATTCTCTGTTAGGATATTTAGACACTTAAGAGTTAGTTAATATCATGTTAATCTAATGCATCGTTAGGTAAATTTGTTTTTATTAGTGTGTTTCTTTAGTATGCATTCATATGCATTTTTAATTAGGTAATATGATAGTTGTGATATGTTCCCAACATAGAGGGATCTAACAACTCATATTCTCCTCCTATTGATCTATGTCCTAACACTAGATTTTTACATGAACTCTATTTAAAGAGAGTGGAGGGTCATATACCAATGATCGATTGTGAGAAATTCTCTTTTAAATCTCTTTGTAATATTTTATTTTGCATTAATAAATTTCTCCAAGTGTCCATGTTGGTTGGGGACGTGGATGTTTCCCCACTTGGTTTTACCACGTAAGAACATCGGTGTGTTGATCTTTGATATAGCTATGTGAGTGGTTACTAAAGGTATTCATCCTCTATTGGAATAACTGTGTTGTTGAACATGGTATCAGAGTGCATTTGGATACATGTCCCCATTGTAGATTGAGATCATGAATCTATATTGCCACATCTCCTGTTTCTGTCATTTTCTTACATTAATTGGATGATAAAACTATTCCATTGCATCCAAAGAACTCATTTTAGTTAGGAACACCTTTTATTTCAGTCAAATTATTTTTTTCTCAATATATGACCATTTCAATCGGATCCGCAAGTATAAAGACTGAATACGCCCTTTTAAATTTTTACAGAGATAATATTCCAATTTTGTTTCAGTTTTTTTCTTTTTTTTTTCTTTTTCATTTCTCGGTTGCTATTTAGGTATGATATTTTCCATGTGTTATTTGCGATCTCGACAAATCAGAAACAGAGCGGAAAGGGTTTTTATGTCTGCATATGCTCTTTTTTGTGCTCTATGTGATCTTGGTAAATCATAAACATAAGGAAAACTTGCATTTTCTAAGTAATCTAACCGAGATCTAACCCTTGTTTCCATTGAGAGGATAATTTGTTTTCTTTTCTGAAAATAGTTTTTTATAAGCACACTCTCCAAGATCATCTTCAACAACAACAACAACATCCTCAATCATCCTTCTTAACAATATAATGTGTTTCAAAAACAACAACAACCACAAGCCTCCATCTTAACATTATAATGTGTTTTTCACTAGCTAACTGGCATAAAAGTTGTGTTATTAAGTAAGAGGTCTTGAGTTCAAGTCTCTTTTTGTTACGTTTTAAGTTATTTGTTTTTCATGCAACTTTCATTTATAAATTTACTTCATTTTAAAAGTGATCCATGTTTAATCTATAAAACTGGGTCACTTTGAATAAGAAACTTATTTGTAAAAGTGAGGTTATTAGAAGGAGGTCAATAATCACATGGACCAAATTCTACTTTCCATGTGGCTTCTTGGTTATTGTTTTTGCCTTTTTTCAAAAGGGCATAACTTTCATATCCAAAGTCTGTTTTGAGTGTTGTTTTTTTTAAATAACCTAGATTTTTTAAAGATAATTTTTCAGATTTTTGATATGACATCTCCTAGTGATATTTTTCTTACCAATACCAACTACTTCTCATGGAAATCTCATATGCAGAATGTATTAAGAAGTATCATATTACCTTGGGAAAAGAACTAGAATCCACTAATAATGAAAATAGAGTCAAATGAGATTATAAGAGTGATGAAGCATGTGGACTAATCAAAATGTCTAGATTGACTAGATAATTTTGAAGAAGTGTTTTATTTTCCATTTTTAACTATTAAATCATCTTATTGATACAATCAACCCAAATTGTATATTTATGAGCTTCTTCAAAAGAATGAGGCTCTCCAATAATTAACACTTGAAACAAAATAACATAGTCTTCATACATGATTGGTATGCTTCTCCCCTTTGTTTCTTTAGTTCCCACAATTTTCCTTGCACATATTGGTGATAACGACTTAGGTTCTTTCACTTGATATTGAAGCGTTGGATTGTCCACAACTCCTTCACCATAATCTTCATCACAAGAACATGCACTTATTCCTATTTATTTAAAAAAAAAACATGGACTAGAAAACATTTGAGAGTTCACATGGTTATATAATTTATAATCATTTTGTATATTGTAATATTCAATAAAAATATTTTTAATTAAAAAATTTAAATATAAAAATATTTTTAATTAAAAACTTTAAATATATATATATATATATATATTAAAAGACTTTTAACTAAAATATTTTGATTATTAGTCTAGTTATAACTATTGTATTTTTCATAAAATGTAAGGAAAATGTTAAAAATCTATAAGACTTTTGTTTTTTAAAAACACAACTATATTAACTAGCTCACTGTATACCCTTTTGTTGTGTATCATAGGGAACTATTGTTAATGCCAAGAAGAAGGAGAACTGCCAGCTGGCTTTGGTAATTGTACGTTCTTGGAAATAGAAAGATAATTGATTCAAAGGTGAAGAGAGGAGTTTAAAGAGGCATGGATGCAATGGAGAATGGGTTGGTGAAACATGAATTAGGGGAATTGTGGAAGGAGGACTGGAGAGAAGGATTCCAGGTTGGGCAAGAAAGCAGGAAGGGAGAAACATAGTTTGAGCCCACACACGCATACCATTACCCTATGAGTGATTTTGTAGTGGTTTTTCTCCACACAAGTAACCATTCAAGATAGTCTTTTAGCCTAGGCAATATGTAATATCAACTATGTTATCTGCATTGAGTCAATAAATGAATGGTATTTCATTTCGTGGGATTTCTGGTGCTTAAGTTTACAATTGATTTCCTTATTATTTCACAACAGTATATCTATGTTTTTCCACTGTGTATTTTGTAGTAGGGTGCATGTTGTAATATTTTGTGTGTTTTAGTTTGAACCTTCCTCCAACAGGTGGTATCAGAGAAATTACACTCTTATATTACTATGTGAGTGTTCTTGTAATGGGTAGAGAATAACCTGATTCTGGTGGTGTTTCAACCAAAGTGTTGAAGAAAAAGAAGGTGTATCAGCGTATGTATTAAGGTTGTGGATGGTAGATAGGATTCAAACTACAAAGAGACTTGGAAGAATTATGCTCAGAATGAGAGCAGAAACACGTGGAGGTGGAAGAAATCAAGAACTTTAAAATTTATAGAGAAGAAAAAATGAATTAGAACACAAAAGATATGGAGATGTTGAGATAGATTCTGACTCTAAAGACAAGAGTGATATTGAACAAAATATTGAGGATGTAGACCCAACAGAGTGTTTTATATCCTATATGAGTAACAAAGGTAGTGTGATGGTCGCGTTTTCATGCTATGATGGAATCTTCAAGGCTAAAACTATTGTATACTAGATATGAGAGCTCAAGACGTATTTTGAATATGAGAATGTTCATGATCCAAAACGAGTTCAATTTTCTATCACAAAGTTGAAAGGACATGCTTCCCTTTGGTGGGACATCTTGAAGAAATATAGAGTTGATAATAAGAGGGAAAAGATCAAGAATTGGAAGAAGATCGTGAGTAAGATTAAGGAAACGTTCTTGTCTGTGTATTACCAATAGAATCTGTGTAGACAAGTGCAGAATCTGAGGCAGAAATATACTCATGTGTGTTAGTACACTGAATATTTTTTTCATGTTGTCACTTAAATCATGCATTAAGGATCTAGAGTGTTAGTGTGTGGATAGATACATGAATGGACTAAAGTATACAATATAGGATGAGATGGGTACACATTATTTTCATATTGTAGCTTAAGCTTACCATTTTCCCATGAAGGTGGAGGAGAAAGTTGACAAGAAAACCCAACAAATGTTAAGGGGAAGAGGTCCACGAGGAACAGGTAGAACAAACATTGCTAAGGAAAATGACAAGGAAGAGTAATCGACAAGTAGCCAAAGTTCCATAGGAAATGGATCTAGTAGAGGTAGAGGATTCAAAAGAGGAAAGGGAAAGTTTGTAATTACTTGTTATAGATGTGGAGCTGAACGTCAAAAAGCCTTAGAATGCCCAAAAAGGTACTTGGTCTTAGTAAAAGAGGTGATGCTAGAATGCAGGTTACCATGGTAGGTGATGAATCAATGGTTGTATAAGATGTGGTTGTGCTTCCACACAAGTAAGTTGAGAACTGAATGTTTCAAATGGTTTTACTTAAACTAAAACAAAAGTTAAAAGAAGAACCTTGAACCAAGAAAAAGAGTGTTTAAGACCATATGCAAAGTCAAAGGAAAATGTTGTAACTTGATTATTGATGCATGAAGTACAAAAAAATTGATTTCGACCGAAGTGAAGAGGAAGATAAATATGAAATTTGAACCACATCCCAATCCTTATCAAGTTTGTGGTTGCAGAAAGGCTAGGAGGCGACGATGACTGAACGATGTTTGTTAAACTTTCAGATTAGAGATTTTAAAGATCAAGTGTTATGTGACATAGTAAAATGGATGTGTGCCATATTCTGATTGGGATACTGTGGATGTTTCACCAAAAGGTGTTCCATGATGGAAGAGAAAATTCAAATTAATTTACTAAAAATGGACAACGTTATAAGTTGAAACCAATGTGTGAAGATGGTGGAAGTAACAAAAATAGTTGCAACAAGGACATGAGTAGCAGTAACAACTGCATTATGTTGTTTTCATCCAAGGAGTTCATGGAGGAGAAGAAACAAAATGTGTATTGTTTGGTTGTAGTGCCAAAGAAGGTTGAAGAAGATGAAAAGGGGAGTTATGTACCAGCATAAATCTAATGCATGTTGGAATATTTAAAGCAAATTGTTAGAGAGGAATTACCCACAGGGTTACCTCCTTTGTGTAGTATATCACATCATATCGATATGATGCCAT
Organism: Picea engelmannii; assembly: GCA_009831015.1. Taxonomy (NCBI): domain Eukaryota; kingdom Viridiplantae; phylum Streptophyta; class Pinopsida; order Pinales; family Pinaceae; genus Picea; species Picea engelmannii. The sequence continues at coordinate 734,797 of ML793913.1, forward strand.
GATTGAATTTCCAAAATAAAGTGCGTTATCGAATGACTCCATAAAAGAGTGAAGAAGTGAATCAAAAAAATGCAGGAATTTCTTGACCGATGATTGATCCACGAGATCTTGAGCCCTTGCATAGTACCAACAATATTGACGCCTAAGAAGACAGGGGAATGGTGAATGTGTACTGATTCATGTGCTATAAACAAGATCACTATCAAGTATCTATTTCCATTTCCCAGAATGGATGACCTTATGGATTGCCTGAGTGGTTCAAAGTATTTTACAAAAAATTATTTGAAGAGTGGTTATCAACAAATTCGAATCAGATAAGGTGACAAACGGAAGATTGCATTCAAGATGAAATATGGATTTTTTTAATTGTTAGTGATGTCGTTCGGGTTAACTAATGCGCCCAACACATTCATGACATTGATGAACAAAGTATTGAAACCATTTTTGGGTAAGTTCATTGTTGTATATTTGGATGATATACTGGTTTTTAGAAAGAGTAGAACAAATCATATTGAGCATGTGAGGGTAGTAATAGAATGCTTGAAGGAAGAGAAACTATTAATAAACCTGAAGAAGTGTACATTCATGAAGCGAGAATTGGTGTACCTAATTTTAATGATTTCAAAAGAAGGAATTAAAATGGATCCCGAGAAAGTGAAGGTTATTATTGAATGGACAACACCAAGATGCACATTCGATGTGAGGATCTTCCATGGATTGGTAGGATTCTACCGAAAATTTATTAGGAACTTTAGCCAAATATGTTCACCTCTTACAGAATGTACGAAGAAAAGAGTGTTCCGGTGGACTATAGTAGTAGATAAGTCATTTGAAGAATTGAAGAAAAGTTAACAAGGAAACCAATATTAACATTACCATATTTTAGAAATGGTTCAAGTTGATTGTGTTGCTAGTGGAACAACAATTGGAGTAGTTCTAAGTCAAGAAGGAAGACGCATTGATTTTTTTGAGAAGTTGAGCTATTCCAAAAATAAGTACTATGTTTATGATCAATAATTTTATGCTATTGTGAAATCCTTGAAGAAATAGAGACATTATCTACTGCCGAAGGAGTTTGTTTTGTTCACGGATCAAAAATCTCTGTAGTACATTAACAACCAAGGTAATTTGAATCAAAAGCATACTAAATGGGTAAAATTCTTGCGAAGCTATTCTTTTTTGCAGAATCACATGTCCATGAAGTCTAATAAGGTAGCTGACACATTAATTCAGAGGACAACGTTACTTAATACCATGTAGGTAGAAGTGGTAAGTCTGAATTGTCTAAAGACATTGTATAAATAAGATGTAGATATCTCAGAAGATTGGAAGGTGTGTAAGGAGTCTTGGATTTTAGAAAGAATACTATATCTATATTACCATATCCAAGAAGGGTTTTTGTTTAGAAACGAACCATTGTGTATTCCCAGAAGTTCCATATGGTTGAATCTCATTAAATAATTTTATATTGGTGGTTTAGGAGGACATTTTGCGATTGATAAAACCTTATCCTTGGTGAAAGAGAGATATTTTTGGCCCAACATTAATAAATATGTCCCAAATTTTATTGATGGTTGTAGGATATGTCAACTAGAAAAAGGAAAAAGTAAGAATATGAGATTCTATACTCCATTTCCATTACCCAAAGGACCTTAGGAGGATATCAATATGGATTTTGTCGTAGGATTGTCTATGACATAGAGAAAACATCACTCAACAATGGTAGTTGTGGATAGATTTTAAAAAATGGAACACTTCATAGCATGTAAGAAGACTACTAATGCTAGTTAAGTAGCTGCATTATTTTTCAAAGAGGTGGTTAGATTTCATGGATTACCACAGAGAATTACTTCGGATCGACATACAATATTCCCTGGGAATTTTCAGAGGACACTCTGGAAAAATTGAGGCTCACATTTGTTATGCAGTTCGACATATCATCCTCCGATGGACGGTTAGACATAAGTAGTGAACATGAGTCTAGGAAATGTTTTCAGAAATTTAAGTGGAGAGAATCCTAGTCAATGGTATTTGGAATTAGGCCAAGTTGAGTTCAATATAATGATTCGGTGAAAATATCTATGAGAAAGAGTCCATTTCATATTTTTTATGGACAGTCGCCAAAAGGTGTGGTAGATTTGGTTTTATTTTCAGATTTTGAAGGAAAGAATAGTTTTGATGCAAATGATTTTGTGGACAATATGCATGAATTACAGGAACATGTAAAGAAGAAATTGTAGACCAGCAATGAAAGTTATAAACAAAGGGCATATCAACATAAGAGACATAAGGTATTCTGAGAGGGTGATTTGGTCATGGCTCACTTGAGGAAGGATTGATTTCCTTGAGGCACATATAATAAACTCAAGTACAAGAATATAGGTCCATGCCAAATTCTAAAAAAGAAGTCTGATAATTCTTATCGACTGGAACTTTTGGAGAAGTTTGACATATCTCCTAAATTCAATGTTGTTGAATTCTATGAGTTTCATGAATGGGAATTTTTTTTAGATGAATGTACCCTCAATGAATGGGAACATCATCTACCAATTAATTCAGAGGAGAAAATTGAATAAATTCTATCTACATGAGTTGGTAATAAGATTTTCCAAAAGGAGTAAATGGAATATTTAATCAACTAGAAGAATCAAGGGGAAGGGGATGCATCGTGGGTGACTGAAAATCAGTTAGCGCATGTGAAAAACTCTTCACCTCAACATTAATATACACATGATTTAGAACTCATGTTTTTCTTAACAGGGTTGTCTGATCCAGGAGCATCCTTGGGCTCAGACAAGTCACGTCATCAAAAAATATATTTGTTCGTCAAATTAGGAAATACGTCGAATAAGGATTGTGTTAGTGGTCCATTTTATTTAATCTGTTTGATATGAATTCAAACGAATTTTACTCATGCAACTACTCTTGTGTATGTTGAAACTCGCACTGAAACTTGTGTTGAAACTCATGCTGAAACTTTTGTTGAAACTCTTGTGTATGGTGGAAGTTTATAAGTGTCGCAATGTTTATTCATTTTCAACATTGTGACCACACACATTTGACTTCTCCATGATGGAATTCTTCATTATGAGTTGTAGCCATGTGGTAGGAATGTTCTCGCACATAACATAAGTTTGTTAAAATCAAGAAGAAGGTGAAATGTCAAGCAGTTTTGGTAACTTTCCATTCTTAGCAATAGAATAAAAATCAATTGAGAGGATAATGGAGGATTTTAAAGAGGCATGGACATGATGGAGAAGGGGTTGATGAACCATGAATTAGGTGAATCATGGAAGGCATATTGGAGATAAGGATTATAGGTTGGGTGAGCACGTAGGAAGGGAGAAACAAAGTCTCAACCCACAGATGCAGACCATTACCCTCTGAGAAATTTTATAGTGGTTTTTAGCCATGCAAGAAAACATTCAAGACATTCTTTTAGCCTAGGAAGGATGTAATGTAAAAAACATTATCTGCATTGAATCAATAAAGGAATGATGTTTCATTTTATGGGTTTTCTGGTGCTTAAGTTTCCAGTTGATTTCCTTATTATTTCACAATAGTATATCTGTGTTTTTTTGTTGTGTATTGTGTAGTAGGGTGTTTGTTGTAACTATTTGTGTGTTTCAGTTTGACGCTCCCTACATTATCTATCCACTTCTGAACTATGAAAGACTATGTTCTTTCACACAACAATTCATTCAAGCTACCACTCGATCATTGAAGATACAATTTCTTCTTATCATCAATTGTGTATTTGTAATGACTCACAATTCTATTTTCTTCTATCTTCCCAAATACATAACTCGATGTATTTTTCAGAAAAAAATTCTAGATATTGAATCATTCGATTGACATAGTTTCATCCATCGAAATACATAGCTCTTTGTATTCACCAATTATATAGGAAATCAATCTAGATACTAAATGTATCTAGAATTCAGTCTTACAACATGGCCTCTTTCATCTCACAACTACACAAACTGTAGTCACAACCTAATAGCAATGTTCTCTCCAACATACATAAATCGCACTATTAGTTAATAAACACAATATCTTCGGTCAAGTTACCTTGTTCTAAAAAGTATGAGAGGTTCTTAATTGAATTTGACATCATTTACTTTTTTACAAACTAGAAATAATATTAATACATACTTATACTCACAACAACATATGAAAACACTCAATTGCTACTGGATCCATGGAAACACTTCCCCTTTTGAAAGTGAAAATTGTGGCTTCCATTGTGGACACATAGAGATGGAAGATGAACCAACATATTTCTTATCCACACTATTGCTTTGTTCTTGCAACCCTCTTGACTGGTGACTAGACTATGATTGACTTCAAGGAAATGGTGACTCTTAACCTTTGATTCATAGGTCCCCACTTTACAATCATACATAGCAATGTTGTTTCCTCTTTGTTGGCCCAGTGCTTCAAACAATTGTTGTTATGTGTGCCTCACCCTCAACAATAGATGCAATATCTGAAAAAATTGAAAAACATATATTTAAACTTTCTTCCTCTAAGTGAGTTTGTGTCAACCCTGGCTGCTATGACTCTTCTCTAGTGATCTACACATAGTAATATCTACTAACTTCTACAACACTATGTACACACAAAAAAAATTGATCCTCGAATGAACTAAACTAATCTACTCTCCTACAACAATAGATTACATCTCACATATTTTTGGGCCCTTTCATGGGGGAGTTATACCCAGAGCTACTAGCTCTGATACCAACTTATTGTACAAAAAAAAATATTCTAAGTAGCTTTCATTATTCAATGAAGCACATATTTATACATGAAGTTTTCCTTCAACTACACAAGAAACTCATGAGATAATATCTCAACTACACACATAAATAGGATCTAATAGTTCCATAAAATCCCTCACAACCAACTAGATCTAACAACCTCCTCAATAATAGAATCTCACACAAAACAAAAGAAAAGAAAGAATTAATTACTCCAACAATATATATATATATATATATATATATATATATATATATTACCTCCAAGTTTAAGCAATTTTCTCTAGGTTGTATGCTATTTTTATAAAGCACCTCCTTCATGCATTGGACAAAAATTCTTTAATAACGGAACCTTCACCATTTTCTGGGATGGTAACATTAAGTGAGATCTTTAAATTTTAGTTTTCCACATCTTAAGTGCTAAAAATGAGAAGTATGTACAATCATATTTCTCTCACACTTTCAATTTTAACATTAGAATTGTTAAATCCCACTAGGATGATTGGATTTCTAGCCTTTCCTTTTGTAAGGAAACTAAAGTTCAAAACTAGTTTAGATTACCCTTGGTTTTTATTTCTTAAATCACATGCTATAGAAACACTAGAAAACAAAAATAAAACTTTAACATTATAACTACCTTTTATATATTTGATTAAACGTCATATCTTTACAAACTTAAATTGTGTGGTTATAACAAATCTATCTATCTATCTATCTATATATATATATATATATATATATTCATTCTTGGAATATAAGAATATACACTACCTTGTCCATTTGTTTTACCAANGATTAATGGATCTTTATTATAAGATAGCAGTGGAAAAGCCATTTTAACTGTTACAACTGAGTTGATTCAGGTTCAACTGAACCATTACAACATCGGGAGGATCTACCCTCCTACCTAGGTATAGTTCTTGGAGCTGGAAAACTATCCTAATCTATAGGCTTTCTATATGCGAAGGCTTCTATACAAAATGCCTTCCTCGTAGTGTTATTTGTAGAGAACTTGCTTGGCCTAAGAATCACTGGCTGAATTTCTTTGGGCCCTCGTTCTTGGGAAAGTCCCACTCCAGATGCTAGTCTTTGTTTAGTTTTTCCATTTGGGCTTCCATCTTTCTGACTCGTTCTTCAAATTCCTTCTTTGGGTCTTTGACTTCCTTGCGAATCTGTTCTAGCTCCTCTGAGAACCTGATTTTTTTCGTTGTGATGTCAGCTTCTAGCATTTCTAGTCGCTATCCTGCTTCAATATCCAAGTTATGGAGAAAATCGTCTTGGTTCTGTAGAAAGTGTTTGATCCTCTTCATTTCTTCTCCCACCGACTTCAGCCTTTCCTCCATTGATGGTTTTCTCCCTGAGCTAGACGCCATTTCATTTCCTTCTTCTCTTGTTTTCCTTCTTATGTGTGGGCAACTTCCTGGCTTTGTTGGTGCTGTGTCTCTGTGTGATCGACTTCCTAACATAAAAATGGTCAGGGGATGAAATGGTCCTGCCTAGCCTGATCTTTTATCCTCAATTACTTCCATATTTGGGCTACATTTCAGGTGAATGATCTAATGCACCCAGCCGATCCACATCATTTGGCTCAGCTTATGGGTCTTTTCATGGACCTCTGTCGTTTTCTGAGTATTCAACGACCAAATGATTGAAATTCCTCTCAGGTATGACATCGGTCTTATCTTTGGTTTTCTTGGATTCACCCCTTTGAAGTGTCCGAGCCTGTGACATATCTCTTTACCACCTCACATCCTTGCATTATTACCATACTTTTTGGCCCATTGTGATCTTAGTCTGTGTGCCCCGGGCTTACGAGATTTCCATGCTGGTCATGGTTCCATTTACTTGGAGTGTTCCAGTGCTTGATAGGACTCCTTTGTTTTATTTTGCATCTACTGATGAGTTAAATTTTTGGAGGACATGGAAAAGATGATACATTCTCAGTCTTCGCAGAAGTAGTTGGACTTTCTCCAGTATGTTCTGGAGTTTTTCATTCTTGACCATGCTTCATAGGATCAATGCTTGAATTATGAATCTGGATTCCCCTATAATCACCGGGTCTTGGAAATTTTGGTTGATAGATTGAGTGAGCCCTTGCCAAAGTGACAATGCTTCTGCTCTGTTGTTTGTTTCTGTTCCTAGTCCCCAGGCATATGTAATTTCTAGAAGTCCGTCAGGGCTTACTAGGACTCCTCCTCCACCTGCCACCCCTGGATTTCCTTTGGAGGCCCCGTCAAAGAACAATATATGCATGTTTATATTTATCTTCCATTCCTTGAAGTCCTCCTCTTCCTTCCGAATTTCCCATGTTTCTTGTTTTATCTTGCTGCATGTTTGTTGTGAGTGGTCCCTGATTTTGATGCTTTTAATCCATTGTTACTCTTCTAGCTCTATGGGTCCCGATTTATTTGCTTCGCAGAAGTAGGGGGAACTTTCACCAAAGTAGGTCTTTACCTTTGTTTCTACTTGTGTTGGGTTACATGTGGTCCCCCTAAAAATTCTATTATTCCGCTATAGCCAGATCTTACAAAGGATGAATTTTGGAAGTGCTCTCCAGAGAGTGGAGAGTTGACTCGTTTTTGTGGCCTGAAAGGGACATTGGGAACTCTAGTTTTGTAGTAGGATGGAGGTCTCTTGAGGTATATCAATTTTTCATGGCTTCAGCCCAAGGACCAACTGCCATACCTCCTTGGAGTATGTGCATTGCAAGAGCAAACGGTCTGCGGTTTCCTCCTCTTGTGAATAGAGAGGACATATGTACGAGCCTTCCCATCCTCTTCTTCTCAGGTTTTCTCCAATTAGAATACCCCTATGTGCCAAGGTCCACACAAACATATCTATCTTTGGTATGTATTTGGAAGTTGAGATGGCTCTCCATAATTTTGGGTCTGGTGGGACATGGGGGACTGTTGTGAGATTTTTATACCCTGTTGTTGTTGTGTAGGCTCCAGAGAGTGCTCCCCAACATATCTTGTCTTTTTTACCAGCTTTTAAAGGGGATTTCCCTTGAAAAGAATTCATTATAGTGTTCCATTCCCCCTCAAGCTCTTAAGGTCTATTGGTGGCTTCCCACCTGAGCCATGAATTCTCCTCATCTTCTTTCCAAATCAAAATGTCCCACAGGCTGTTTAAGTTCTGAGATCTCATCCAATTATTTAGCCTGTCTAATCCTTCCATCGAACTTAACACCGGATCTCCCATGATTGAGTCTTCCCATACCTTCATTTCCTTACCATTCTCTGGTATCCAGGTGAGGTGAGTTCTATAGAGATTTAGAGCCTTTAGACACAAATTGAAAATAGGTGATCCTTTCTCCACATTTGTTGGTCAATCTAGGCATTTTATCCTCGGGACTTGGAAGTACTTCTTCCAGATTACTTTTTTTCTCTAGGAGGGTTTTATCGTAACAATGTTCCAGAGAAGGTCTGCTCCTAATGCTATGTTTTGGGAGTGGATGTTGTTGAATTATAGGCCACCTTATGAAAAGGTCTTAGTTACTTTTTCCGAGCTAATTAGATGCAATTTCCTCCCTTTTTGCTTCCCTCCTTCCCACAACAACCTTATGAAAATATCTTTGATTTTAAGGATTGTGGTGGATGGGGCTAGCAACAAAGAACTTTTCTAGATCATGATGCTTGATAAGACCGATTTAATAAGGACAACTTTACCTATAATGTTTAGCTAGTTTTCTCCCCATGAATTAATTCTTTCTTTTAACTTGTCTATCAGCGGGAGCCATTGAGAAGCCTTTGGATTTATTATGAAAATTGGTACTCCCAGGTATTTAAACACATCCCAATTGGTACAGACTTCCATTCCCAGGACTCTTGATATATCCATCATTTCCCTTGGCGATATGTTCCATTCGTAGATCTTTCTTTTAGTCAGGCTTACTTCAGTTCCTGAGATCTCTTTGTAAGCGTCCAACTCCATTTTAAATTTCTTTGTTGTATGTACACTTGCTCCTCCCATCAATAGCGTCTCATCCATGAATTGGGCATGGTTTATGTCTTTTACCCCTGGGGCTATTCTCAGGCCCAGGAGATTGTTTTGAATTTGGCCATGATCTAGTTGGAAGTTGAGCATTGAGTCTTGAATTGCATAGAGAAGCAGAGAGAGGGGATAGCCTTGTCGTAGGCCCCTAGAATCTTGAAAGAACTTAGTTGCTCGACTGTTTACTAGAGGGGTGATCTAGGGGGATCCAATGCAAGCTTTGATCCAATTTATAAATTTTGTAGCAAAGCCAAAGTTGTCCATGACTTTGAACAGAAAATTATGCCTAATGTTATCCCTGATTTCTAGGGATAACTAAGAGATCATGTCTCGAGGCCCACAGGTCCTAGACATGGAGTAACGAGAGCATGATTGACCTGAGCATGGCCTTGGAGGGCCCGTCCTTGTTCTTCTTTGTCAGATTTGTCCTGTCAACAGCAGGAACATCCATCACCATCGACATTGGACTTGCATCAGAGAAGACTCTTGCAACATGAGGTAATTGGTCCAGGTATCATGGTATGTGTCATGTTTGATCATTATAACTTTCAGATATATGCATCAGGTTCCTTACATTTCTGACAACTGCTTGGATCTTACACTAACCCATGTGACCATTGTTGGGGGGATTAATGGGGTTCCCTAGCAAGCTTGTACCGATAGGTTTTGGTTAGCCACCAAGGGGGATTTGAAGAGCCATCGTCTGCTCCCACCATACTATCATTTTACATCTTACCTCCCATACATCCATCCCATTCCCCTAGTTCGGGCATTAGGATACCCTATTTGAGGGGTTACACTTTGTCCTGTGGGAAGAAGGGGCTAAAGGCCCAGGAGGTAAAAACAACTAGTAAAAGATAAAAGCCATAGGAAATAAAACCTAGAGATGCCTCTCCCTGGGATCCCCGAGAAGGCAATAAAAAGCCTCTCGATAAGAAACAAAAGGGACCCGAAGAAATAATAAAACAATACCTAACCAAGAGGATGGGAGGTATCATCATGAGCCTACCCATTATGTTCATAGGTATCTAGTAGTATGACATTGCCATTATCTGGCTACCACGCCAGGGCAATGACCCTTGGTTGCATGGCCAAGGGAAAGGGGTCTCATCATGAGCCAGCCTTATCATTTCTGCAAAAATACTCGTGGGTAACATTGTCAGCTCTGGTGACCACGCCAAGGAAATATCCTCTAGTTGGACCTTGAAGCAAAAAAGAAAGAAAAAGTAATAAATAAAATAAAGAACAAAGGCAATAAAGGGCTTTGAAAGAACTGCATCCATGATAGGTACAACTCACCTCCTATAAAGGCACCCACGGATAATACCCGCCCATGGTCTTCACTATGTCTGGACATCCTTAGACCATATCACCTCATATTACATGGCTTGAATAATGTCCTTTGGGAAATTTCCTTTTCTTATGGATATTAGCCCAATAGGTCATCTTGTCTTTTTCTTTAGCTTTATATAGTAGGTCAGTGTAATGTCTTTGAGCTCTTAGAGGATATGTTAAGGGTCTCATGCATGCATTTGATAAAATTAATGATGAAATATGATTGACATTGCGATGATCTCGAGGACTAATGAGCCCATGGAGGGCAAATTTTTAGATGTGAAGGACCATGCCTGACGGACAGGTACAAGTGGACCGGTACACATGGGGAGATGATTATCTCGGACCTCCATGGGGCTGAAGAGCCCATCCGATGGTTGTTGGGATCCCATCAGTGGCAGAGATAGGACAGTGTTATGATGAGCCTTTGCACATGAAGAAAAGAAGGACATTCCACCCAATACACTTTGGTTGAGCCCGACCTAGGGGGGATGACCCACTTCAGATGGAACGTTTTCCTCTTGATGGACAGGATGTCACCCAGGAGATCTGGACGTCACCTTGAGCGTGTGGCAGTTTGATGGATTAATGGCACATGTGGCAGCTTGGAGGATCCCTAGAAGGGCTAACGCCTGACTTCTTGATGCTGGACTAGCCCAAAAAGGGACAACGTCTCCCTCAGAAGGGCTTGACGTCCCACCTTTTGCTCATTTTGTGTCTTTTACTTAGCAATTAATGTAAAAACAGTGTAATTTTTGTAGTCAGCCTTGTCCGCTATTTTAATGACCTATTTTGTAAATTAAAGGTCATGGAATGATATATATTGAGGATGTTGTTCCCTCATTTGGACATAACACAACTCACTCTCTTGTGAGATCTTATTTCTTGTGCCCTACTAGGGTAATTTTGGTGTTTAAGTGAGGCACACTTGTTCTTGGAGGATTTTTTCTTAGCATTTATGACATTTCTCTCAAGTAAGGTTTACAACTAGGGTTTGCTTATTCTTTCTTCATGACATGTAAGTAAATTTTTCATGCAAAACTTCTTAAATGAATGGTTGTAGGCTTAATTTCTTACATTTTCTTATTATATTGCTGATTTAAAACCCTAGGTAACAAACACACAAGTAGGTTATTGTTACATGTCCCCTTGTTGAGAAATAGTTTTCAGACATTGAAGAAAGAAGATAGAGCCTAGCCGTTTCTACACTTGTCTTCCTTTTTCTGAGCTAGCATTGAATTTATAGGTTGGAAAGAGGAGACGTCCTAGGCCTAGTTTGACTACACCTAGGGTTTCACCTTCTAGGGTTTGAAGGCCTTGCCATTGCAACACTTTCTCCCTTAAATTTATACTTTGAGCTAGCCGTTTTGCCTATTTTATTTAAAGAAGGAGGAAAGAGCATGAGGCCTTGCCTAAGCAACACCATAGTGAGCCTCTTTCCCCTAGGGTTTTGATTCTAGGGCCCTGCCGTTGTAGCACCAGAGTGAGCCTCTTTCCCCTAGGGTTTTGATTCTAGGGCCCTGCCATTGTAGCACCATAGAACCCTACCTTCTAGTATCTATGTTTTCATCCTCCCGAGACCTTGCGCCCTTACTTTTGACTCCATATACCCTAAGGCACTGGTTAGATCTCCAACGTTGAGCCTCTAGTGTACAAAAAACCACCTTTTAAACTTTAATTTCTGAAACCCTAACTAACTAACCCTAACATTGCTAACCTAGGTTGATGTCATAGTTGATGAAACAAGCTTCTGACTAATATAAGCAATTGAGTGATGACGTCAAGCATTTATTGAACAAATTATTGATTGAATATATTGTTGGCTTGGTCATTTTGGTAGATATTGATGAATTGATGATCTCTCATAGGATAATTGACAGAACGTTGACTTCATCTTGTATCTATTGCATTGCTTATTAAATGAAATCAGATAGTTAAAGAAGTACTAACCCTTTGAGTTATAGCTTGCAAATATATATATTGTTTTTCTATTGTCTTGTTTCGGGCAGGTGTTTTCAACAGGGCCTACACTTCTTTTATTGGCTGATTAGTCGGACTATCTGACTCTGGTGGTAACCTGCGAGGAGGGAAATCTTAAATCTTGACCTTGTATCCTTTTCCTCTTCAAACCCCAGGTTACCAAGGACGTCTCCCCTGGGCTAACCTCCCTAAACAAAAAGAACCTCCCCATCGAGGTGACATTGGGTGGAGAAGGTTCCTGTTACGCCAGATTGTCCTCTATCCTATAGCCTATGACCTAAACTACAAACTACGCGATAACACCTAACTCTATCAAATGCATTTGCAAGATTGATATTTATGATCATACCTTTGTATTTTATTTGAATGCTTTAGTGCAGGGTTTCATGGACTAGGATTATGTTGTCCACTATATGCCTTCCTTTAATGAACCTGCCTTGGTTCTCCAGGATGATTGCAGGGAGAATATTTTTCATTCTGTTTCAAATTATTTTTGTGAGGATCTTGTAGCTTGTGTTGCAGAGAGATATTGTCTAGAATCTTCCAAAACTTACTGCTCCTTTTTATTTCGGTATAAGAGCTAGGAAAGACGAGTTTGTTCCTCCTCCTATCTTGCTGTAGTTCTGAGATTTCCTGATTAGTTTTATTAGGTTATATTTTATAATATCCGAACAATTTTGATAAAATCTTGCAGTGAAGCCATCTGGTCCCGGTGCCTTATCTGGGCTCATCTGGTCGAGGGCATATTTTATTTCTTGCTGGTTCACCTCCTTTACCAATTTGTTGTTGGCATCTTCTTGAATGACGTTTATAACTACATAGAGTGGGTAGGATTTTGAGTCTATTAAGGACATTTGAGTCTCCTTGTAAAGAGTTTCAAAGGCTTCTGTCACAGCTACTTTGATGCCTTCAAAGTACGATATAATTTGTTCTTGAACATGAATTTCATTGACTGTCTTGAAATTCTTTCTTGCCTCAACTTATTTGTGGAAGTAACTGGTGTTTTTGTCTCCTGATTCCAGCCATAGGCTTCTGGATTTCTATTGCCAGTAGCTCTCCTTCTCTATATAGGCTTGATGCCATTTACTTTGGAGGTGGTCCTCTTGTTGCAGAGTTTCTTGAGTTGTCTCCTATTCTTCCATTTCCAGTTGGTGCTTTTCAAGATGTTTTTGGGCTTCTTGATGTTTAATAATTGGATTCTTTTGGGTTTTTCCCCAGTATTTGAGCTCTAACTTAAGCCTCCTGTGTTTTTCTTCCCAAACAAAAAAGGTTGATCCTATAACTTTCTCATTCCATATTTTGGTAACCAAGTCCTAGAATCCTTCATATTATAGCCATGATGGGTTGAATTTGAATGGGAGTGGCCCAAGATTTATGTCATGCCAAACCTTTAACAAGATTGGCTTATGATCTGACACATTGTGCAAAAGGATAGAAGTTGATGGCATGAGGCCCAAGAGAATAAAGGAGATTTGGATTAAAAAACTATCTAGCCTGACTACAATATGCCCCGGTCCTACTCTCTTGTTTGACCACATGTGTTTCCCCTTAGTTGGTTTGGAATCCTCCAACTCCCATTCTGACATGATGTCTTATACCCATTCTTGTGCTGGTTCTCACACAATGGATCCACCTTTTTTCTCGACCAAAGCTAGTGTCACATTGAGACCCCCCAAATAATTATGTTTTCTAGGTCATTTGAGAGTAGAAACTCTTTAATTGAATACCAAAATTTCCTTTTTTCATTAAATAATACCGAGACATAGAGGGTGAAAAGAATTACCAGCCAACCCGTTTATTTGTGTAACAAACTAGTGTAGATCCAATGCTTCGGTTATGATTAGGTCAAATTTCATGGTGTCCCAATGGGTTCCAAGACCTCCTGAGGTGCCTCTTGCACTTATTGTTATTCCTTGGATTTTTTTTCATACAGATTTTGATGCTTGGAGGAAGTCTTGTTCCTCCATATCGGTCTTCTATATTAGAAGGATCTCAGTCTTTGACATTTTTATTATATCCTTGAGGGATTCTTCCTTTATTCTACTACCGAAACCCATACAATTCCAGGATGTTAGCTTCATGATTTACCTAGGGGGGGATATGAGCCCCTTGACGAGCCCTGGAGTGTTTCCTTATTGTCTTGACATTGATCAACTATCTGATTGTTAGTTGCGAGCCACTGAGGATGTCTTTGTATGTCTCATTTTCTCTTTCTTATTTCTTGGATCTCCTTCCTCTGCCTTCTTTTTTAGGAGTGACAATGGAGTCACTAGCACCCTCGTAGTCACTGTCTGAGGAGACCTCTCCTGATTCCACATTTGGGCCTCTCTCCTTCTCAGTGATAGTCTTTCCCTCCCCGTCTTCCCTTTCATCCCCTGGTTTCTCTCGGGTTCCTGGGGGTGTCTTTTCTTGTGTTTCCTTTTCAATTGGTTGGGCTTCCTTTGGCTCTTCAATGACCGTTTTCTCTAGGGGGTTTTTTCTAGTACTCTGAAACTGTTATTTGCTGCTGCTTCTAGACAATTTCCTTGCTCTTTGGAATGTGCAAGGATTGTCTTTTCATTATGCAGTCCTTTAGCCTTGGATGGTGCTCTCCCTTTTCTAGGTTGTTGCCAACCTTCTCCATCTTCCTTCTCCTTTCTTAGGTTCTTGGGGCAATTTTGCTGAAAGTGGTCATATTCATGGCATCCCTTGCATTTGAATGGTAGTTTTTCATAGTCAGGCTTCTGGTAGTGCTTCCATTCTCCAACTTTTAGCTTGATTTCCCCAAGAAGGGATGTGACATCCCCAAAAATAAAGTATTTTCAAAAATAAAAAATTGTTGGAAAACTATTATGTTTTTAGTAAATTCAAATTTCAAAACTTTTTGCCATTTATGGCAATTTCAAATTTCGAATTTGATAAATTGTAATTAATTATTATGACCGTTGGGAGAGACCTGATCTGACCTGATTAGCTATTTGACTATGACACTTGTATGTAAACATAATATTATTTTATTTATTGCAGGATGAAAAATGGGATAGCCATGTTAAATTTAGCTTACCATGACTCCATGAGATGGGAACATGTTGGAACTACCTCTCGGCTGATTGTTACAAGTGAAAAATCAAGGATTTGGCCATTGGAAGCCCCTGAAAATCATGGATTTAGAAAGATGCAAAAATTCCCAAGGGAGGGAAAAATACCTAGGAAGAAAATATTTGATTGATAAATAACATATGTGAGGAGGAGGATGCTGACTAGTGTGCGGGGAAAGGAGATTACGATTGTTCTTGTTGTTATGAACACTAGTAATTTACTGTGAGGCAAGATGAGTCTGTTGAAAACTAAAAGACATTGCACAGGAGGAGCTTCCAAGTTTTCCCTCATGGATTCATGGTCAGGCTAGGGGGTGAACCGAGCAAGTGATTTGGCTGCCCTATTCTAAGGTTGGGAGGAACGTGGTTGTTCCATTCGTCGTTTCAACAACTTTATTCAGATATGTCTAATTACCCCTACTTTGTTCAATGTTAATAGAATTATTACTTGATAGAATACAATAGTATAAATTTGGGTGAATTAAAGACCTTATACAAGAAAATGGTTCTGTCGCAAATGGGTTGAATTGTAGGACAAAACTTACAAGTTTAACTGTAGGTATCGATCAAAACTGTAATTACATCCTGGTTAAGTACGAAATTTAATTATGGAGATTTTCATCTGTATTAAAGAACATTGTTCAACCGGTAATGAGAACCTCTACCAGTTATGTACTGTACTTGAAACAAAAAAAACATTTCCTGTATAGTAGATCGTCTATGAATATGTACAAAGAGTTGTTCCTTTGAAAGAGAAATTGAAAATTGTATATTTGCATCCACTTTCTAGCCACATAGTCATTTCCCGATAGGAACAATAAGTTACTTATATGTTTGCAGCTATATACATGTACATATCTAAGCACTGTAATTATTTATACTCATGCGTTTACATATAGCCTTATGTCTTGAAGTCGGGACGAAATCCCAAATAATAGGTAGTAAATTAACAAGTCTACCTACATATAGTTATAAAATACCACAAGAGCGATTGAATCTAGGAAATGTGAATTTTCACCAGCGCATTCGTAAAATATGTTACATACTACTATACTACTATGCAGGGAAATTTTAACGAAAGCGACGAAATATTTAGGAATTCTATAATTTAGACAGTATCACATTAAACAAATCGAGATCGAAATTATAGAACCAGATTGGAAAAAGAAAGAAAAATGATGTATTTAGGAGATAGGAATACAAAGATCTTTTAAATATTTATTTCATAGCTAGACAATTGCAATACATATTGACTTTAGTACTTCTTAAGAAAGTGGATACTGAGACCTTACGCAGAGGTTATGACACTGTATAATTGAAAATGAAGTTTGGTTTTTAACCCATTATATATTAATTTGTACAAGTCCAAAATTGGCGCAGATTGTGTCCCTTTGTCAAATACTGAGTTTCAATATAAGACAAAGAAAAACTAGGGTTGAACCCTTACTCAACCAATACAAGAATTTGGTACAAGAATAATGTACTTATTTATTATAAGAGAATGGTAACAAAACAAAGATCTCCTCGATGCTTCTAGAACCCGTAGGATGGAGTCGTAGGGGTGATGGGCTCGGAACCCGATTACCTTTTTCGCCAGAAGGCAGGAGCAGGTATTCGGATTTTGCGTGGAATGAAACCATGAAATAAAAGCATACCCTATAATTAGTAACATGTTATATGAAGAAAGATAATGAAAATTACCAATAGGCTAATAGATAATTATTACACAATATCTTCAAGGGGGAGACTCATCTTTCGACATACAAGCTCGATTTTCTCTCTGTGTATTGTCGTTTGATAGCTGGAGATATACCCGGGCCTAGGGAGGATGGTGCAGGAATTCCTTGGTGGTTACCTCACATCAACAAGGCCATCATTAGTGTGTTATACCTAATCTAGAAGAGAAAAAACTTACAAGAGGGAAAACCTTTAGCAATCAATGAAATTAAATAAAATGAATTAAATGATAGGGCTAGTCTTTCTTTAACATGCAAACGACCCAAGCCATGAGGTATGGTGATCCATGTTAATCTTTACAAACCAAACATATACTATTTTTTTTTAACCGTCGAAATTGTTCCACAATACATGGTTTGAAATGTAGCACCACAGTCAATACAAAGATTACATATCCAGACTCAAGAGGTCACATTTCACCTATAAAATTATTAAAATAAGGAAACCTGGATTTGAGTATCATTCGACGAAGGAAATACGTAGACTATAGTCCTTTCAGGCTATACACAGATGTATCCTTTCAAGGAGTTAAAATATTGTAAGGTCGCTTCCTAGGGTTTATACGAGAACACCCTGAACGAATTTCTTTATACCAAAACGTATTCTAAGTTTATGTGTGATGGCCAATTAAGAGTCAGAGGGCGAGTATAGATGAGTGGTTTCATCTGGAAGTGAAGAGAAAGAACAAGAGGCAGTGTAAAGTGTACGCATAAAGTTGTTTCTGGTAAATAACTACTTAAGCTTTCGATAATGGACCTCAACACACAACCACATGGTAAGAACGAGAAGAAAATATTGATTGTAAGACTCATTGAAAAACCCTAAGTTTTCATTCTCTAAGGAATCTAACTGGAAAACCCTTTGATAGCTGAATAAGGAGTTGGGATGCCATGACTTCCGAGAGTGTCGAGTCGAAAACAAACAGAAGGGTATACAAATCCACAGAAAACAAAGGAAGGGTTTCAGTATAAAATTTAATCCTAAAGTATCTTAGGCTCTAGTGATAAAGGGAAATATATGTAAACTCTGCAATTAAGCAAGCTATAGGATACAATGACCTCCAACGTAATAAGCCTACAGAAACCCCACGCTACCGCCCCAAAAAAAATATATCCGGTGAGAGAACTTACCAGGGAGATGACCCTTGTCTTTTGGTCGCTGAGTAATGTTTCCCTTGGACAAAAGTTTCCTTCCACTCCAGAGAAACATTACACAGAGCTGTTTTTGGACTACCCACAATGGAGAGAAATGATTCACCAAAGCCTAAGAGAAGGAGGTGCTTTCATTGTAAATGATTAGGATACGGGGTTGAGTTAAGCCATGTGCTAGAGTGCACTTGGAATGATGAGACTAGAGGGAGGTCTGAGGGAAGGACCATCGTAACCAGTACACTCATGAACCTTCATTAAACGCAAGGCAGGGACCTTAAATTAGCTCTGACATTCACAATGCACTCCTAACTACCAGAAGGGTGAGTTTAATGACAATCCTTTCAAGAAGTGGCCAAGTCATGTTGAGTTTATTGCGAACTGGTTCTACCCTAGTTAGACTATTATAGTTGCCTTGTGTTGATGATGTTTAGTTAAGGCTAAATACAACCTCGTGCGCCAACATTGGAAATTCATAGATTGAAGGAGACTTAGGACTACACATCCTAGGTGTACTCTTAGATACCTATACATCGGTTAAATAACAATAGTATTAGATACACGTTGGAGGAAGGAAAGAACTTTTGGAAGGTTACTCTGTTTAATTTTTTAATTATTCTAATTGTCATCATACAACAGAGGGATTATACCTCTAAAATCAAAAGGAACATTCGATTTGATCAAACGAAACATTTTTTTTTTATGTCAAAATAGAGGTGTATTACAGACCACCTGTAGATCCACTTCCACGCAGATGCGTGTGCAGGAGTATTGGTCTTTGGGGTATGCTCTGTCAATATATTTCCCTAGCCCATTACCTATTGCTTGGAGAGAACTCGGGTTCCAGCAGTGGATCAGGAGATTGGGTAGTCTGACCTAGACTAGGATGTCCTTGGGCACTTTCATTGTAGGATCGAAGCTTGGCGTCCAACGGTTCAAGTATATCCCTTGAGTTCCCATAAAATATGAGCCATTCCTGAAGATGAGATCTCTATCTTCCTGAGAGATGAATTCGAAGATGAAGAATCCTCTTCCCACCGCATAGCAAGTTACATTGTTCTGGATTAACGGACGCCAATTCCTTTGGATCGAGTTATCTGTAGATCTGGTTGATGACCAAAGGCCCATTAATTTCCATACCAATCCATGATTGGACAAATAGATTGCTACCCACATAAAATGATCCAGAGGTAATTCAATCTCAGGGATGGAGTCAAGCTTCTTAATGAAGCTAGGGGAAGTAGCCGGGGGAAGCTTCTTGCCTTGGGTGTCCAAGATATTGCAGAAGGAGGTTGCATTTGAAGGAGGGGGTCAGGGCGGGGGCTCCCCTCCTCCTGAGGCTACCATTGTTGTAGCTGAGATGCTTCAGATCTGGAACCCTAGGCGGTCCTCAGAGCAACATTTTTTCGAGACATCTCATGATACTTCTCATGTTAGAAGTAAATTTGCTCACCATTAAGTTATTCATTAAATGTTCTAAAACAATTTATATTGCAAATTAATAATGAAGAGAAATCAATTATTAGAATTTTTCATTTTCAATATAATAAACTTATAATATAAATAAACATTACATTTTAAATTTTAACTTTTATTTTGTTAAGAAGAAGATTGTTTTCTTATTTTAAGAATATCAAATTACTTCTTTCAACACTCACTCATTAATAATAAACTGATGAAATTTATTATAATAATAAAACTTTATACTTTTTCCAATTCAATATATTTTATCTAAACAATAATTTTTAAATCTTCAAACTTTAATGCTTTTCTCCAAATCCAAAATTTATTCTAAAAACATAATACTACCTTCATAAACAATTCAATGTAATAAAATAAAGATAAATAAATGATATCTATTTTTTTTTATGTCAATTTTATCATCGATAAGTAATCATAGATTCATTTCAATAATTTTTTTTTTTTTAAATCCTATTTAAATTCTCAATGACAAACAAATATTTTAATGTCTTTGAAATGTTCCCACACAAACATTTTAATGTCTTTGAAGTGTATTTTAATGTGTTACAATCTTATATATTTTATTAACATTCTAAAAACAGATATTATGGTACGACATATTTATGTTCTATTTACCATATTTCAGCCATATAACCATCCAATTTAATTTTTCTTTAATATTACTATTTTCAAAATTTCACACACACACACACATATATTTAACCAAAAACTTACAATATAAATATATACGTAAATTGATAAATTTGAAATGAGCACTAAATTTAATATAAGGAAACTAAAAAAAACAATATTTAAATGGATTTTTGCAATGCTGATATTTTATTGAGCATAAATTTAATGTTCGCATAAACTTGATGTGCAACACTTGACACCAACATCTTTCCACAAAACTAAAAAATAGAGGACAAAACAAAAGTATGTATGTATAAAACTAAGAATTTGTATTATTTTTTATTTATAAAAATTAAATTATATAATAATAATAATCTATTTTTAAGGTCACTGCCAAGCCAGCACACTAAATTGGTGTATGAGACCCCTTTGTTTGTGAGACAAGGGACCCCCCTCGTCTACGAAGGTATACATAATCTACACCCCCTTCTGGATTTGAACTTGTGACCTTTTAAGAGAAAACATATGTTCTTAACCATTAGGCCCACTCATGCTGTATAATGATTCTTTCAACATTTAAATTTTAATCTATTAATGTGACTTAAACTAAATGTCTTTTATATCCATATTGAAAGATCATTTTTTAACAATTTTTTTTCAATATTTTATATATTTAGATATAACAAAAAAATTAATTTTTTTTTTTTTTATTCTATTAAACATCTAAAAATAAAAAAAAATTGAAAAAATAATTCGATAAGGATGGAAGAGATATGAATCTTGCATGTCAATATATTAAAACTTATTCTAATCTATAAGATAGACCATTACAAATGATTCTTAAACCTTTATCTTATAACACATAAATTAATAAAACTCATAACTAAAATTGGCCTTCTAACATAAGGGAGGTAGTCTTATAACATACATCCATAAGTTATTTTTTCCAATCTGAAGCAACTTCTCTCTGCCCAATGAAGTTATTTTTTCCAATCTGAAACACCTTCTCTCTGCCCAATGGCATGAAGTGCTAAAAGACGGAGGAAGCGTTTTTTCTACTCTGAAGCACCTTCTTTCTCTCTGCCCAATAATAGAAATGAAACATCGATAAACGAAACATACACATCTACAGAAATGAAGCATTGATAAACATATACGGAAAGTAAACATGCAAAAATAAATAGACATAAGTAAAATGAAGCAATCATAATTAACAATAATGGTGCTATTAACTAAGGACGTTGGTAACAGAAATACTTACGGGATCATAAGATTATCTACCTCATATTATAACTCATACATCGTCTGGTATACAATACTATCAAATCATGGATAAAGAAAAGGTAACCTACATCCCCTGATAAAGGCCTGGAATTTCAAACCTCAGGATGCAGATTACACATTCTGGAATATGACATATAGCTTGGAGCCTCTATCCAGTACCCATATGTTTGGTATCCTCGTGGAAGTATTCTGGAATATGACATATAGCTTGCAGCCTCTATCCAGTACCCATATGTTTGGTATCCTGGTGGAAGTATTGATATTTATACCAGTAGAAGTAAGGAACAAGGATGGCACGAAAAAAAACATCCGAATATAGGGTGAAGATAGGTGCGTTTAAGGAGGAAGATGCTTCGATGTTTTTGTTCCTTTATCGGTGCGACTTTCTGTCATTTTTAAAGCATCAAATTTGCCTTTCGATCGGCCTCCTTATATATTCTATTCGATATTTGTAACACCCGCCCCAGACAGGCAGTACACAGGCATTACAATCGAGAGGATTGAGTTTTATACAAAGGTTTTAGTGAGATTATAAAAATACTTAAATATCCACCTTACCCGAACTGCAAAATGCACCATGCTTTTCTTTCAATGCAAACATTGTTTAGATTATAATACAAATTGGTGGAAGACAAGAAGCCTCGATGACGTAAAATATACTAATGGATATGCTATCTTGATATACAAGTTACAATTTTTTTTCTTCCTTGTCTTGTAGAAACATCTCTATGAATTTATAGTCATTCTTTGTTAGGATATTTAGACACTTAGGAATTAGTTAATATCATCTTAATCTAATGTGTAGTTAGGTAAATGTGTGTTTATTAGTGTGTTTCTTAAGTATGCATTCATATGCATTTATAGTTAGGTAATCTTATAGTGGCAATATGTTCCCAACATAGAGGGATCTAAAAACTCATATTCTCTTCTATTTTAACAACTACATTGATCTATGTCCTAACATTAGATTTTTCCATAAACTCTATTTAAAGAGAATGGAGAAACTCTCTTTTAAATCTCTCTGTAATATTTTTTTTTTGCATTAATAAATTTCTCAAAGTGTCCATGTTGGTTGGGGAGGTGGACTTTTCCCCACATGGTTTTACCACATTAGATCATCGGTGTGTTGATCTTTCATCTAATTATGTGAGTGGTTACTAAAGGTGTACATCCTCTGTTGGAATACATGTGTTGTTGAACATGGTATCAAAGTGCATTTGAATACCTGCCCCCGTTGTAGATCGAGATCATGAATCTATACTGCCACATCTCCATTTTCTGTCATTTTCTTACATTTGTTGGATGATAAGACTGTTCCATTGCATCTGAAGAACTCATTTCAGTTGGGAACACCTTTTGTTTCACTCAATTTTTTTTTTCTCAAGATACGGCCATCGGATCCTCAGGTATAAAGCCTGAATATGCCCTTTTAATTTTTTACAGAGATAATATTTCTGTTTTTTTTTTTTTAATTTCTGGATTGCTATCTATGTATGATATTTTCCATGTGTTATGTGCGATCTCGACATATCAGAAACAGAGTGGAAAGGGTTTTTTTGTCTGCATATGCTTTTTTTTGTGCTCTACATGATCTTGGTAAATCATAAACATAAGGAAAACTTGTATTTTCTGAGTAATCTAACCGAGATCTAACCCTTGTTTCCATTGAGAGGATGATTTGTTTTCTTTTGTGAAAAATGTTTTTTATGAGCACGCTATCCAAGATCATCTTAAACAACAACGACAACATCCTCAATCATTCTTCTTAACAATATAACGTGTTTCAACAATAACAACGAAAAGAACAACAACAACAACCCCAATCTCTTGCTTAAAAATTGTTTTATTAAGTAAGAGGTCTTGAGTTCAAGTCTCTTTTTGTTACTTTTTAAGTTATTTATTTTTCATGCAAATTTCATCTATAAAGTTACTTCATTGTAAAAGTGATCCATGTTTAATCTATAAAACTGGGTCACTTTGAATAAGATATTTTTTTGTAAAAGTGGGGTTATTAGAAGGAGGTGAATAACCACATGGACCAAATTCTACTTTTCAATTGGCTTCTTGGTTATTGTTTGTGTATTTTTTCAAAAGAGCATAACTTTCACATCCAAAGTTCATTTTGGGTAATTTTTTTTTTAAATAGCCTAGATGTTTTCAAGATATTTCTATCTAGACCATAAATTTCATCATTTTTTTAACCATAAATGACATCTCTAAGTAATATTTTTCTTACCAATACCAACTACTTCTCATGAAAATATCATATAGAGAATGTATTAAGAAGTAAATGATTATATCATATTACCTTGAGAAAAAAATTAAAACTCACTGATCAACCCAAATTGTATATTTATGAGCTTCTTCAAAAGAATGAGGCTCTCGAATAATTAACACTTGAGACAAAAAAACATAGTCTTCATGCATGATTGGTATGCTTCTCTCCTTTGTTTCTTTCGTTTCCATAATTTTCCTTGCACATATTGGTGATAACGACTTAGGTTCTTCCACTTGATATTGAAGCGTTAGATTGTCCACAACTCCTTCACCATAATCTTCATCACAACAACATGCACTTATTTCTATTTAGTTTTGACAAAAAAATCATGGATTAGAAAACATTTGAGAGTTCACATGGCTATAATTTATAATCATTTGATCATTTGGTGTAGTTTGTAATATTCAGTAAAAATATTTTCAATTAAAAAATTTAAATATAAAAAGATTTTTAATTAAAAACTTTAAAGATAAAAAAAATTATATATTAAAAGACTTTTAACTAAAATATTTTGATTATTAGTCTAGTTATAATTAATTTTTTTTTCATAAAATGTAAAGAAAATGTAAAAATTCTATAAGACTTTTGTTTTTTAAAAACCCAATTATATATATATATATATATATATATATATATATATATATATTTTAAGTAAAAAAGGGATAGTACCTACTATATTAAGTTGACATAGAAACATAGACAAAAAAATACATAGAGATATTGTGGTCGTGAGCCACCAAAAATGTTGTCATTTTACCGGAAACCAACATAGTTTGGGGTGAAATATGTCTAGGAAGATAAGCTAAAAACTGTTTTTCCCTCTGTCCTGCTTGAAGGAAACCAGGACAAATGGCCATAGTTCAAGTTAACATTGAGCAACAACATGATGAAAAACAAACTAGCATAGGAAAACTCAGATTCCCGGTGACCTGTTGTAATTTTCTTTCTGACACGTGGATCTGGTCGGGATGGCAAACGACTATGCACACATTGGACATTTCCACTTTGCTGGAGCATTGGAGTATGCATCAAAGAGCAGGTCCAGACGTTGTCCCATGAGGAGGGCTCTGTGATCCTAGTCTGCCATGTGGCCTCGAAGTTCGAACATGAGAGCCAGATGCTCTGCACGGAGGAGTGGACCATGCAAATCATTGTTTACTGCCTCGCCGAAGGTTTCATTCCCCACTTCCACATTCATCCCTGCTCTAGCCTCATCCACGTTCATCCCTACTCTAGCCTTGTCCATGTTCATCCTTGCTCTGGTCTCATCCACATTCATCTCTGCGTAGACACTGTCCCGAGACTCATCCTCGCTCGTTACCTTCTCAGCATGGCGGGTGGGGCTGTAGTCACCCGACCACGGTATTTATTCTACATAACAAATTGGGAATTATTCTGCAAGCTCTCCCTTCAGACCACTTCCAGCCTGTCTTTCAGGCTTAGTGGCTTGAGGTTCCAGGGTGGTCGCGAAATCCTCTGGGCACAGTGTTTCTTCGACATAACAGGTTGGGAACTCATCCATAGCTCCTCCCTTCATATAGCTTCCAGGCTCAATTGCAGGGGTGTGCATGCTACGCTCTATCCTAGGCTCAGCTATAGTGGCATGGAGTGCCAAGCGGTCGAATCTTGCTCTCTGTTGGAGGATGGAAGTCACCATTGACATAGAGCACTCATGGTTTTGTCTTCTTCGCCTCTTCTCTTTGTGGGTGTGCTAGGGTGATCCTCGACGAGGCCTGCCTTGTTTCCTTGTCATTGCGAATGAGGGGTGAATGGAGATACAGAGAAAACTGCACCAGAGCTCCCAACCGATGGGGAGGTCCAAAATGAAAATGAACCAGCTCTGTCCAGGCTCTCCAACTTTCAAGTTTTCGAATGACGACATCGCATGGATTCCTATTAACTCTGTCATATTGAATGCTGGTTGTGCTAGTGCATTTGCGTGAGGGAGAAGTCTTGCCTCCGTATAGCAGCTGTAATGGCCTGCTACCATCGTAAATGTTGAAGGGATGGGAAGCGACCTACAACATTTAAGCTGTGGCTTGATGCTGAGCCATGTCGCAAGGCGGCGTTGCGTGTCACCCCATCCGGGGAAAACACAACTATATTAACTAGCTCATCATATACCCTTTTGTTGTGTATCATAGGGAACTATTACTTCTCTTCTTATCACATTGTCATCACAATATTTTACGAGCATTTGATGTAAGTATTTAGAAAAACATTGCTCACAAAATACTTGTTCTACTTATTTTTTATTATTCAATTAAATCACATATTCTACATGATTTTTCCCCAATTAGACAACTACACACATAAATATGATCTAATAGTTGGATAAAATATCTCACAAAAATCTATATCTAAAAATATTCTCAAGAATAGAATCTCACACTAAACACAAGACAAGTAGCAGTTAGTTACTCCAACACCCTCCCTTAATGAGTACATGTATTTGATCTGTCATCTTTGTCATCTCTATCTGGTATAGTTTTCATCAACATCTCTATTGATGCAGGAGAATCCTTGCGCTCGGACAATCCGCATCACCCAAAAACATTTCTATTCTGCAAATTAAGCAATAAGTTGAATAAGGATTGTGTTAGTGGTCCATTTTATTTAGTCAGTTTTCTATGAATACAAACAAATGTTACTCATACAACTACTCTTGTGTATGTTGAAACGTCTGTTAAAACTCATGCTAAAAAACATGTTGAAACTCCTGTGTATGGTGGAATTTTATAAGTGTCGCAACGTTTCTTCATTTTCAACACTGTGACCACACACGTTTGACTTTGCCATGTTGATATTATTCATGATGAGTTGCATCCACATGGTAGGAACATTCCTGCACCCAACATAAGTTTGTTAATGCCAAGAAGAAAAACTTTTAGGCACTTTTTGTAATTGTACGTTCTTGGAAATAGAAGGAGAATTGATTCAGAGGTGAAGGGAGGCGTTTAAAGAGGCAAGGATGCTATGGAGAAGGGGTTGGTGGACCATGAATTAGGGGAATTGTGGAAGGAGGACTAGAGAGAAGGATTCCAGGTTGGGCAAGAAATAAGGAAAGGAGAAACATAGTTTGAGCCCACACACGCATACCATTACCATGTGAGTGAGTTTTTAGTGTTTTTTCTCCACACAAGAAACCATTCAAGATAGTCTTATAGCCTATGAAAGATGTAATGTAAACTATGTTATCTGCATTGAATCAATAAAGGAATGGTGTTGCATTTCATGGGTTTTACGGTGGTTAAGTTTCCAATTGATTTCCTTATTATTTCACAACAATATATCTATTTTTTTCCACTGTGTATTTTGTAGTAGGGTGCATGTTCTAATTTTTTGTGTGTTTCAGTTCTACCCTTCGTGCATCGGGGTATCATATACAATACACTCTTATATTATTACATGAGTGTTCTTGTACTGGGTAGAGAATACCCTGATTCTGGTGGTGTTCCAGCCAATGTGTTGAAGAACAAGTAGGTGTCTTAGTATATGGATTGAGGTTGTGGATGGTAGATAGGATTCGAACTACCAAGAGACTTGGAAGAATTACGCCCAGAATGAGAGGAGAAACACGTGGAGGCGGAAGAAATCAGGAAATTTAAAAGTTACAGAGAAGGATAAAGGAACTAGAACACATAAGATATGGAGATGTTGAGATAGATTCTCACTCTGAATACGAGAGTGAGATTGAACAAAAAAATGAGGATGTAGACCCAACAGAGTGTTTGATATCCTATCTTAGTAGCAACTTGGTATTGTGAAGGTCAATTTTTCGTGCTATGATGGAATCTTGAAGGATAAAACTCTTGTATACTGGATATGAGACCTCAAGTCGTATTTTGAATATGAGACTGTTCATGATCCAAACCGAGTTCGATTTTCTATCACAAAGTTGAAAGGACATACTTCCCTTTGGTGGGACATCTTACAGAAATATAGAGTTTATAATAAGAGGGAAATATCAAGAATTGGAAGAAGATGGCGAGTAAGATTAAGGGAAAGTTCTTTCCTGTGTATTACCAACGGAATGTGTGTAGAGAAGTGCAGAATCTGAGGAAAAAATATACTCATTTGTGTTAGTACACTAAAGAATTTTTTTAGGTTGTCACTTAAATCAGGCATTAAGGAGCTAAAGTATCAACGTGTGGATAGATACATGAATGGAATAAAGTATACAATCTAAGATGAGATGAGTATGCATTATTTTCGTACTATAGTTGAAGCTTACCAAGTTTCCCTGAAGGTGGAGGAGAAAGTTGACAAGAAAACCCAACAAAAGTTAAGGGGAAGAGGTCGATGAGAAACAAACAAAACAAGGATTTCTAAGGAAAATGGCAAGGAAGAGGAATTAACAAGTGGCCAAAGTTCCATAGGAAACAAAGCTAGTAGAGGTAGAGGGTTCAAAAGAGGAAAGGGAAAGTTTGTAATTACTTGTTATAGATGTGGAGTTGAACGTCATAAAGCCTTGGATTGCCTAGAAAAGTAAGGTCTTAGTAAAAGAGGTGATGCTAGAACTCAAGTTACCATGGTAGGTGTTGAATAAGTGGTTGGATAAGATGTGGTTGTGCTTCCACACAAAGAAGTTGAGAATTGAATGTTTCGAAGAAATTTACTCAAACGAGAACAAAAGTTAATAGAAGAACCTAAGCCGAGAAAGAGAGTGTTTAAGACCATATGCAAAGTCAAAGGAAAATGTTGTAACTTGATTATTGATGGCGGAAGTACAAAAAACTTGATTTCTACCGAAGTGAAGAAGAATATAAATATGAAATTTGAACCACATCCCAATCCTTATCAAGTTTTGTGGTTGCAGAAAGGCTAGTAGGCGACGATGACTGAACAATGTTTGTTAAAATTTCAAATTGGAGATTTTAAAGAGCAAGTGTTATGTGACGTAGTAAAAATGGATGTGTGCTATAATCTGATTGGGATATTGTGGATGTTTTATCAGAAGGTGTTCCATGATGGAAGATAAAGTTCATACGAATTTACTCAAAATGGAAAACGTTATAAGTTGAAACCAATGCGTGAAGATGATGGGAGTAACAAAAATAGTTGCAACAGGGACGTGAGTAGCAATAACAACTGCATTATGTTGTGTTCATCCAAGGAGTTTGTGGAGGAGAAGAAATAGAATGTGTATTGTTTGGTTGTAGTGCCAAAGAAGGTTAAAGAGGATGAAACAGGGAGATATGTACCAGCATAAATCTAATGCATGTTGTAATATTTAAAACAAATTGCTGTAGAGGAATTACCCACAGATTTACCTCCTTTGTGTAGTATATCACACCATATCGATATGATCCCATGATCGAATTTTCGAAATAAAGTGCCGTATCGAATGAATCCATAAAAGAGTGAAGAAGTGAATTGAAAAATGCAGGAATTGCTTGACCAGGGATTGATTCACAAGAGCTTGAGCCCTTGCGTAGTACCAATAATATTGATGCCTAAGAATATAGGGGAATGGATAATGTGTAATCATTCACGTGCTATAAACAAGATCACTATCAAGTATTGGTTTCCATTTCCCATAATGGATGACCTTATGGATTTCCTGAGTGGTTCAAAATATTTTACAAAAATTGATTTGAAGAGTGGTTATCAACAAATTCGAATCAGATAAGGTGACAAATGGAATATTTCATTCAAGATGAAATATGGATTTTTTTAATGGTTAGTGAAGTTGTTCGGGTTAACTAATGTGCCCAACACATTCATGAGATTGATGAAAAAAGTATTGAAACCATTTTTGGGTAAGTTTGTGGTTGTATATTTGGATGATATACTGATTTTTAGAAAGATTAGAATAAATAATATTGAGAATGTGAGGGTATTACTACAATGCTTGAAGGAAGAGAAACTATTAATAAACCTGAAGAAGTCTACATTCATGCAACGAGAATTGGTGTACCTGGGTTTAATGATTTCAAAAGAAGGACTTAAAATGGATCCTGAGAAAGTGAAGGCTATTATTGACTCGACAACACCAATATGCACATTCAATTTGAGAATCTTCCATGGATTGGTAGGCTTCTACCGAAAATTCATTAGGAGCTTTAGCCAAATATGTGCACCTCTTACAGAATGTATGAAGAAAAGAGTGTTCCATTGGACTATAGCAGCAGAGAAGTCGTTTGAATAATTGAATAAAAGTTAACAACACAACCAATATTAACATTACCATATTTTAACAATGTTTTAGGTTGATTGTGATGCTAGTGGAATAACAATTGGAGAAGTTCTAAGTCAAGAAGGAAGACCCATTGCTTTTTTCAGGGAGAATTTGAGCTATTCCAAAAAGAAGTACTATGTTTATGATCAATAAATTTATACTATTGTGAAATCCTTGAAGAAATGGAGACATTATATACTACTGAAGGATTTTGTCTTGTTCACGGATCAAAAAGTTCTGCACTACATTAAAAACCAAGGTAATTTGAATCAAAATCATACTAAATGGGTAAAATTCTTGCGAAGCTATTCTTTTGTGCAGAAGCACAGGTCTAGGAAGTCTAATAAGGTAGCTGACACGTTAAGTCAGAGGACAACGTGACTTAATAATGTGTAGGTAGAAGTGATAATTCTGAATTGTTTAAAGACATTGTATAAAGAAGATGCATATATCTCAGAAGATTGGAAGGTGTGTAAGGAGTCTTAGAGTTTAAACATAACACCATATCTGGATTACCATATCCAAGAAGGTTTTTTGTTTAAAAACGAAAAATTGTGTATTCCCATAAGTTCCATATGGCTGAATCTCATTAAATAATTTCATACTGGTGGTTTAGGAAGACATTTTGGGATTGATAAAACCATATCCTTGGTGAAAGAGAGATATTTTTGGCCCAACATTAATAAAGATGTAAAAATTGTTTTTGATGGTTTTAGGATATGTCAACTAGAAAAAGGAAAAAGTAAGAATATGAGACTCTATACTCCATTTCCAGTACTTAAAGGACCTTGGGAGGATATCAGTATGGATTTTGTCATAGAATTGTCTATGACAGAGAGAAAACATGACTCAACAATGGTAGTTGTGGATAGATTTTAAAAAATGGAACACTTCATAACATGTAATAAGACTACTGATGCTAGTGAAGTAGCTACATTATTTTTCAAAGAGGTGGTTAGATTTCATGGATTGCCACAGAGAATTAGTTCAGATCGAGATACAATATTCCTTGGGAATTTTTGGAGGACACTCTGGAAAACGATAGTCTCACATTTGTTATGTAGTTTGACATATCATCCTCAGATGGACGGTTAGATAGAAGTAGTGAACATGAGTCTAGGAAATGTTTTCAGAAATTTACGTGGAGAGAATCCTATTCAATGGGATTTAGCATTAGGTCAAGTTGAGTTCGATATAATGATTCGGTGAACATATCTATGAGAAAGAGGCCATTTCATATTTTTTATGGACAGTCGCCAAAAGTTGTGGTAGATTTGGTTTCATTTCGATATTTTAAAGGAAAGAATAGTGTTGATGCAAATGATTTTGTGGACAATATGCATGAATTACAAGAACATGTAAAGAAAAAATTGCAGACCAACAATGAAAGTTATAAACAAAGGGCATATCAACATAGGAGAGGGAAGGTATTGTGAGAGGGTGATTTGTTCATGGCTCACTTGAGGAAGGATCTATTTCCTTCAGGCACATATAATAAACTCAAGTACAAGAATATAGGTCCATGCTGACTTATGAAAAAGATGTTTGATAATGCTTATTTGCTGAACTTTTAGAGAATTTTGACATATCTCCTAAATTCAATGTTGTTGACTTCAATGTCTTTCATGAATGGGAAAAAATATTAGATGAATGTACCCTCAATGAATGGGAACATCATATAGCAATTAATTCATAGGATCAAATTGAATAAATTATGGCTACACAAGTCGGTAAGGAGAGTTTCCAGAAGGAGTACATGGAATATTTAATCAACTGGAAGAATCGAGGAGAAAAGGATGCATCGTGGGTGACTGAAGATCAGTTATCACGTGTGAAAAACTCTTCAAATTAGCATTAATATACACATGATTTGGATCTCATGTTTTTCTTAATAGGGGTGTCTTATCTAGGAGCATCCTTGGGCTCAGACAAGCCGCATCACCAAAAAATATTTCTATTCGTCAAATTAGGAAATAAGTCGAATAATGATTGTGTTAGTGGTCCATTTTATTTAATCCGTTTGATATGAATTAAAATGATTGGTACTCATGAAACTACTCTTGTGTATGCTGAAGCTCACACTGAAACTTGTGTTGAAACTCATGTTGAAACTTGTGTTGAAAGTCTTGTGTATGATGGAAGTTTATAAGTGTCACAATGTTTATTCATTTTCAACGTTGTGACCACACACATTTGACTTCTCCATGATGGAATTTTTCATGATGAGTTGTAGCCATGTGGTAGGAATGTTCTCACACCCAACATAAGTTTATTAAAGCCAAGAAGAAGGTTAACTGTCTAACAGTTTTGGTAATTGTCCATTCTTGGCAATAGAAGGAAAATCAATTCAAAGGCTAAGGTATGATTTTAAAGAGTCATGTACACGATGTAAAAGGGGTTGGTGAACCATTAATTAGGGGAATCATGGAAGGAGAAATGGAGAGAATGATTCTAGGTTGGGCGAGCATGTAGGAAGGGAGAAACAAAGTCTCAACCCACACACGTAGACCATTACCCTATGAGAAATTTTGTAGTGGTTCTCAGCCATGCAAGAAACCATTCAAGACATTCTTTTAGCATAGGAACGATGTAATGTAAACTTTGTTATCTGCATTGAATCAATAAAGGAATGGTGTTTCATTTCATGTGTTTTCTCATGCTCAAGTTTCCAATTGATTTCCTTATTATTTCACAATAGTATATATGTGTTTTTTTGTTGTGTATTGTATAGCAGGGTGTTTGTTGTAACTGTTTTTGTGTTTCAATTCGACCCTCCCTCCATTATATATCCACTTCTGAAATATGAAAGACTATGTTCTTTCACACAACAATTCATTCGACCTACCACTCGATCATTGAAGATACAATTTATTCTTATCATCAATTACGTATTTGTAATGACTCACAATTATATTTCTTCTATCTTCCCAAATACATAACTCGGTGTATTTTTCAAAAAAAAAAGTCTAGATACTAAATCATTCGATTGAAATACTTTCATCTGTCAAAATACATAGTTCTTTGTATTCACAAATTATATTGGAAAGCAATCTAGATACTAAATGTATATAGAATTCAGTCTTACAACGTGGCCTCTTTCATCTCACAAGTACACAAACTATAGTCACAACCTAAAAGCAATGTTCTTTCCAACATACATAAATCACTCTATTAGTTAATAAACACAATCTCTTCGGTCAAGTTACCATGTCTAAAAAGTATGAGTGTTCTTCATTGAATGCGACATCATTTATTTTTTTACAAACTAGAAATAATGTTAATACATAGTTATACTCACAACAACATATGAAAACACTCAATTGCTATTGGATCCATGGAAACGATTCCTGTTTTGAAAGCAAACATTATGGCTTCCATTGTGGACACATAGATATGGAATATGAACCAACATATTTCTTATCCACACTACCACTTTGTTCTTGCAACCCTCTTGATTGGTGACTAGACTATGATAGAATTCAAGGAAACGAGGACTCTTAACCTTTGATTCACAGGTCCCCACTTTCCAATCGTACGTAGAAACATTGTTCCTTCGTTGTTGGCTCAGTCCTTCAAACAATTGTTGTGATGTGTGCCTCACCCTCAAAAGTAGATGCAATATCTCAACAAATTGAAAAACATATATTTAAACTTTCTTCCACTAAGCAAGTTTGTGTCAATCGTGGCTTCTATGACTCTTCTCCATTGATCTACACATAGTAATATCTACTAACTTCTACAACACTTTGTACACACACAAAAAAATGATCCTCACATGATCTAAACTAATCTACTCTCCTACAACAATAGATTACAACTCACATATTTCCGGGCCCTTGCGTGAGGGACTTACACCTAGAGCTCCTAGCTCTGATACCAACTTATTGCACAATAAACAATATTCTAAGTATCTTTAATTATTCAATGAAGCAAATATGTATACATGAAGTTTTACCTCAACTACACAAGAAAATCATCAGATATTATCTCAACTACACACATAAATAGGATCTTCCTGGACACACCTACCACACTTAAAGGGGGGGGGGGTGAATGAGTGTGGGGCTCTTTTTCCCAAAACTTCCCTCTTTCAAAAAAAATCATCAATTAGCATTCAAAATTTATTCATTACCCATTGTTGTCATTTATAACCATTTCGACGTGAGCACATATCAGCAACATATATCAACAATGTATCATTAACATGTCATCACCACAATGAACACAAATAACAGAAGATGTATGTAAAATTTTCTTTTTATTATGGACTACAATCCTTGGGGTTTATCAACAACAAATGAATAGAGTACAACTCTACAGGAGCACCACCTCTGTATGCAAGAATCAGCTTACATCCTCAGCACCAACTGAGATGAGGCAACAATCCTCAATAGATATCAATCTGTCAATAGGTACAGGACCTGTCAGTAGTGCAGCCCACGTGTGAACGCACCCTGGCTCACTACAACTCATGTGTGAACATGGCCAGTGTATAATGCAACAAGCGTCTACTTCTAAGAAACTAGGGTTTTTATTTTCTTCATATGCTTAGAACCCTTCTGTCTTCCACTGTCCAAACCAGCCCACAACCAGTCACAACACATCCAAGCTCTCCAATAGC
Organism: Picea engelmannii; assembly: GCA_009831015.1. NCBI lineage: Eukaryota > Viridiplantae > Streptophyta > Pinopsida > Pinales > Pinaceae > Picea > Picea engelmannii. The sequence goes on from ML793913.1 coordinate 769,288, forward strand.
TTTCTCATGCTCCACATCAAATCAATATGAATTCTATCTCAATCATGTATAAATAGTTAGTATACCATAGCAATCATGTCACTACTAAATCACAAGAGTGTTGCTCAATCCATCTACCAAATCAACCAAACTAAGCCACATCATAGAAGCCATACCAATAATGTCCTAAGAATTCACAACATATCAAACTATAGCATCTATCAAGACAATAATGTAACCATACCAGTGTCTTAGTGATAGATCTGAGGCCATAGAATGCATATTTGAAACCTGCCTCATCATCCAAGAGCTTGGCACCAACTCAAGCACAAATATTCATGATTTTATTCAGTCCACGCTCCCTGTACATAGTCATCCCACATGTACACTCATCCTATACATAGCCAGCCCGCATGTACATGCACCCTATACACAGACAACCCACATGGGCATTAGAAAATAGGGTTTTCTGTGACTCTGAGACTTTTGCCGTTAATATCTCTGACATTGCCGAAACTTTGATGCGTCCATGAGATCCTCCTCTCACTCTCTTCCTCATAATAGATCTTCAATCATGCTCAAGAGATCCACACCAATAATATTCTCTCACAAGAATCTCTCCATCAATACTTCAAAAGATATTACCAAGAAGCTCTCCATTGATCCATAAAGGATTCTCACCAAATATGCATTTTACAAGAGATCCTAGCTTCTTATTTATACTTTCATCTTCTAGGTCACTTAACCAATTTTTAGGTTACTTAATGCATTTCTAAGTCACTTAACCTATTTTCCTTATTTTAGGTTTAACCACTTTCCATGAACAAAAAGTTCTCCAATACTTTATCATTTAAATATTCCTTCTTGATTTTGTCACTTTACTTTATCATTTAAATAATCCATCTTGATTTTGTCACTTTACTTTGTCATTTAAATAAAGATATCTTCTTTTCAAGCACTTTTACTTCTTTGACCTTTTGGGGCTTCAAGCCTTCATATGGGCATCCTCCAACTTCATAAGGCCATAACTCTCAAACCGTGAGGAGTTATGTGACATTCCACATACCACCGGAAATGGCATGACAAACACTATCCATCTAGGATAGTTTCACCAACAACTTCATTGATATTCATCTCATTATTCCACATACAAGAATGGGTCCTCCAACCATTCGTCTAGGATAACTCATTCCATAAATCATCTTCCCGTGAGGGCTTTCACCATAAGGGGACCACTTTGGAGTTCATCCATTTGTGCACCTTATCAACTATGATAAGAGAATAATGATTCATCTTTGCATCAATTCACCATTTCATCATATATATGAACTATGCATCATGTATCAATGACAAATCATTGATCCATCTTCATCAATGCATCATAGCAATGATCCATGTTTATTGATTTGTTTCAACTTGGACATATATCATTCTCATCAAGGGAATCATATCAGTCAATTACTTGACATCAATCAAACCAAACCATTTACATATGATCCAACAATCTCCCTAATAATCAAACCATTGGCATCAATGACAACATGATCCAACAATCTCCCCCTTTGGCATTGATGGCAATACCAACATTGAAGTCAACTCCAATTACCAATATTAATGTCAACATGTAGACAAGGCATGCTCTACATCAATAGTCAATGTGACTATCTCTCCACATCAATCTCTCCCCATCAATAGACATCAATTGCATCAATGTGATTATATCTCCCCCTTTGACATCAGTGGCAAAGGGTCATTCTCCTCTTGGGGATGCTCCCCTTGTCTTGTTGCCGCTGTATAATCTCTCCCCTTTTGAACAAGGGATATCAATCTGATGTAATCCTGAAAATACATCGAACATACTCCCCCTGTGACCATCGCTCCCCTTGGAATTATGCCTCTGTTCTCTTTCTTCAATTACGGGGCTCTTTTCTAGGCATGCATCTGATAAATATCTACTCCTAGAATCATGGGAAGAAGAATGACTCCCCGTGAGGGTATGTCTCCCCCTATCTTCTCTGCAATATGAACAATATGCTACGATATGGCGATCCTTGGACTTGTTCATGCATCAAACTTGTGCCATACCATACATCATGAAACAAAAGATATGTCATCAATAAAATAGAGAATCATGAACAATATATCCACCAAGTACATCATGTACCAAAATGTTCCCACCATGCACAACACCCATGTACATC
>ML793913.1:796503-808585 GCA_009831015.1 Picea engelmannii
CGGTTAATGGATCTTTATTATAAGATAACAGTGGAAAAGCCATTGGAGTTGTTACAACTGAGTTGATTCAGGTTCATTTGAAATGTTACAAGACCAAGAGGATCTACCCTCGTACGTGGGTATAGTTCTTAGAGTTGGAAAACTATCCTAATCTATAGGCTCACTATATGCGGAGGCTTCTACACAAAATGCCTTCCTCGCAGTGTTATTTGTAGAGAACTTGCCTGGCCTAAGAATCACTCGCCTAATTTCTTTGGGCCCTCATTCTTGAGCAAGTCCCACTCCAGATGCGAGTCTTTGTTCAATTTTTCAATTTGGGCTTCCATCTTGCTGACTCGCTCTTCGAATTCCTTCTTTGGGTCTTTGACATCCTTGTGAATCTGTTCCAGCTCCTCTGAGAACCAAATTTTCTTCATCGTGATGTCGGATGATAGCATTTCTAGTCATCGTCCTACATCAATATCCAGGTTCTAGAGAAAATTGTATTGGTTTTGTAGAAAGTGTTTGAGCCTCTTCAGTTCTTCTACCACCGACTTCATCCTTTCCTCTGATGATGGTTTTCTCCCTAAGCTGAACACCATTTCCTTTCCTTCTTCTCTTGTTTTCCTTCTTATGCATGGGTGACTTCCTGCCTCTGTTGGTGCTGTGTCTCTGTGCATCTCACTTCCTAACATCAAAATGCTCAGGGGATTAAATGGTCCTGCCCAACCTGATCTTTTATCCTTAATTCCTTCCAGATTTGGGCTCCATTTCATTTGAACGATCCAATGCACTCAGTCGATCCGTATCATATGCTTCAACTTACGGGTCTTGTCATGGACCTCTGTCTTTTTCTGAGTATTCAATGACCTAATGATTGAAATTCCTCTCAGGTATGACATTGGTCTTATCTTTGGTTGTCTTGGATTCACCCCTATGAAGTGTCTAAGCCTTTGATGTATCTCTTTACCACTTCGCGTCCTTGCATTCTTACCATAATTTTTGGCCCACTGTTATCTTAGTCTGTGTGCCCCTGGCTTACCGGATTGCCATGCTTGATTAACTTCCATCGCCGATAGGCGTCCCCCCTATTGGAATCGGTGGATTAATCAATCTTTTAATCACAAATTTCAATCTTAGGGTTGGCAATTGAAGATGCTGGCATATTCTTCGTCGTCCTCCCAAATCAATGAATGAGATTTAATTTCATAACTTCCTTGCATTTATGAATGCGTACGTTTTCCTTGTTTACTTTTTCACATTTACCTAAATATGATTAAGGAATTACTGCTCAAGCCATTGATTGCCACGTTTAATTGATTAAGAAAGATTAATATGTATAGAGCGCTTCATTTCCAAATTCAGTGTTTAGCTCTCGGATTAATAGTGAACACGAATTTATGATGTGAAGCGTTGCCACGTGAAGCGTTGGATGTGAAGCGTTGCCACTCTCACTGTTACATGTCCCGTCTCTGCCATTCCATCGTAGTCGCCTCGTCTCTGAAGGATATGAGCTCGATAAAACTCATGTCATCGCAATATCAAGACTGGTCAGATGAAGGATATGACCCAGGAGAAGGATTCTCAGGCGATATATTACAGTTACACTTCCATCTCTCAGCAATGTAATAAGATATAAATATTTGGTTTTTCTTTTGCACTCTATCTGTATATATTCCAGTTATAATTCCGTCTCCCACCAGGGTGAAGAATATATATCAGAGATATTTGAAGTCTAAACGATCGATTCAATGAAAATATTGTGGGGATCCTTATCTAAACGATCGATTCAATGAAAATATTGTGGGGATCCTTAATTTTATGACTATTATATGACAATCCCATGCTTGGAGGAGGCACATGGCTCAAAGGTAGAGCAATCACCGACTGTGTACAGCTCATGCAAATGCCAATGATCCTCTTAGGGTTTATTCTTATGCTACTTTTTATTTTGGGTTTCTGCATTACTGCTTGCGATGGAAATCTTTTGATTTTTGGTTTTTTGGATTTTTTTAACACAGATCTAGGTCTCACAGGATATTCTAATTGTCAAAACTAAATTGTTTCTTTTGCAGGTAAGTTGTTTCAAGCCAGCACTCTCGTGCTATGATTGCGTACCTTGCCAGGCGAGTGTGGAGGTCATTGTAAAGCATCATTGGCATAATGCGGCCTTCTTTGATATCATGATTATCATCGCCTTAAGGCGGCCTTCTTTGATTATCATGATAATCATGATTATCCTTCCATGGCGTCAGAAAGTATTCTGAGCCTTTGGGATGGGTATGGTTTTGTGGAGTATGGTATTATGTAGATAACATGGATTCTGAGCTTTTGGGTTGCGAAGGGTTTTTTCAAGTATGTTATTATGTAGATAACATGTTTTGGAACAAGGTTGAAATGATTAAGTTAGCTCCTCAGATTTTAGTATGTTTTAACTTCTTACACTTTATAGAATTTTGTACTTATTTCAATGAGTTAATAAAAATGTGTTTTCAATTTTGCTTACAATTTACCAATAATCATACATTTCATCTTTTCAGAAGAAAAATACAATCATCTTGTTTAATCACCAGAACCATAAATCCAAGTTCATGGCAGATAATGGAATAGCATAAACAAGCTAAACCGCACCCTGCAATCAACCTGTGGAAAAACTTTACCCTTTCTATTAGCAAAACTCTATTAGCAAAACTCTATTAGCCGTTACAACAATTAATAGTTGTTTTCATTAAACCACTTTGCAAGCGTCCGGGTCATCATCCATTCGTCTGGAATTGAGAATTTGTGGGATATTGTCCTTGTAGAACATGCTCCTTATTGTGAAATAACAGGCAAAATTGTACGACAAACAATATCCCTGTTGTGGAAAATGAGGGCAAAATGTTATGACAATTTGTACGAATGATATTCATGTTGTGGAAAATGAGGGCAACATCTTAATCGAACTTCTTTGGACTTCGTTGGCATTGCGTGTGATGCCACCAATTGTTAATGCGCCTGTCAATTTGTTACATGCAAATTTCAATTTTTGAACTTTATTATTTTATTGGTCTAATTTTTAAAACATTTTGATTTCGTGTTCTTATTACAACAATAAACTTCAATTTTCACCAAGTTGTTCTTTAATAATGTAATGACAATTTGTTCTTGGTTTTGTTTTTTACTTTCATTTTCTCTAATTTTATTGCTTTTTTTTTTTTACTTTCATTTTCTCTAATTTTATTGTTTGCTTTTTTGAAACTTGTAAATTTTTTGGGCAAGGCCTTGATTTTTTATATATATATAATTACTCAAATGTACTAATAAACTAGCAACAACCACATTAAGTAAAAAATCATATTCTGTCAAATTTAAAATTCGTTGCCTCATAAGCATTTAAAAGATAATAATCTATTTTGGATTTTTAAGATATTATATATATGCAAAATATTTGGAAAAAATGAAATATTTTAAACTTTTCTTATTTTTATAACAATTTTTTTTATATCAACCACTTTTTACTTAAAGTTATTACTCTTTTTACATTTAAATTGTCACAATACGATATAATATTAAAGTTGACCTTTTAATTATATAATAATCTTATTAATAAAATATTATTAATACTTTAATGTTATTATATATAATACATTTATAAATATTAAATAATAATAATAGAAAAACAATTAACTTTATTATTGGTTATTAATAATATAAGTAATTAATAATTTTATTAATAAAATATTATTAATACTTTAATGTTATTATATATAATACATTTATAAATATTAAATAATAATAAATAAAAACAATTAACTTTATTATTGGTTATTAATAATATAAGTAATTAATTATATTATAAAAGAGTTCTTTTAAGAGTATACATGTCTTTTATATAATGTTTATTAATTAATATTAATGCTTTATAGTTAGCAATACTATATTAATATTATATTAGGGTTAATGGTTATTAGGGTTAGTATACACATGTCCTTCATATAATAATAACCCCATGTGACATAGTATTRTTGCAATGTGACCATGATAGTCCTATTGTCGCAATGTGATGAACATAGCCCCATCATAGCTTCGTCGTCATTGTCACATTTTGACTAACATAGTAACATAGAAAGGTTATGAACCTAGCCCTATTTCCAGAATGTAACAAACATTGCAATGAGACGACCATTCCTTAAYGTTGTAATGTGACAAGCATAACCCGATATCAAAATGTAATAAACCTATTCTAATGCCATAGTTTGATAAGAAAAAACAYTATGTTGCAATGTCATGACCATAYAAAGGACAYRTGTGTACTAACAAAATCATTAATATGATTTAATATTACCATATTTATGCTTTATGACATAGTCTTGTCATCGCATTGTGATGAACCTAGCCCTCTCATTGCGCAATGTGCCAAACATTTTTAAACGTCGCAATGTGACGAATATAATGCCTTCTCACAATGTGATGTGCAAAACCCATTGTCGCAATTTGACAAACGTAGCCCTACATTGCAATGAAATGAACATTTGCTAACGTCGCAATGTGATGAACATAAACCACTTTCATATGTGACATTCATGCTCATACCTCATTATGTTACAAAACTCTTTCCTTTGTGACAATGCAACGAACTTCCTAACGTCGCAATGATATGGACATAGACTCCTCATCACTATATGACGAACCATAGCACCACAGTGTGATATACATGGATATTCTGACATCAAAATGTGTCAAACATTTCCAAAACGTGACAAACATTTCCAAACATTATACGCCACATTATATCGACCTGTTTCCCAACGTCGCAATAGTAAAATATGATTCTACACTGTATCAAGTGTTTCCAAACATTGCATTATGATAAACATTTCCCTACATCGCATTGTGATGAACATTTCACAATGTCACAATGTGACGACCATTTCCCAATGTCACATTGTGACGAACGTTTCCCATCGTCAGAATGCGACAAACATTTCCCTTTTGTTATCAATGTCCTTAGGAAAAATACAAATCATTGTCTAAAAAGTAAAACATGATTCCATACATCTCATTGTGACTAACATTTCCATTGTATTATGATGAACATTTCCATTGCACTGTGACTAACATTAATGTTGGTCGTGGTTCCATTTACTTGGAGTGTTTCAGAGCTTGATAGGATTCCTTTGTTTGCTTCTATGTCTGCTGATGAGTTCAATTTTCGGAGGACATGGAAAAGATGATACATTCTCAGTCTTCCCAGAAGTAGTTGGACTTTCTACAGTATGTGCTGTAGTTTTTCATTCTTGAATGTTCTTCATCGGATCAATGCTTGAATTATGAGTTTGGATTCCCCTATAATCACCAGGTCTTGGACATTTTGGTTGATAGCTTGAGTCAGCCCTTGCCAAAGTGCCAATGATTCTGCTCTGTTGTTTGTTTCTGTTCCTAGTCCCTAGGCATAGGTAATTTCTAGAAGTCCGTTGGAGCTTACTAGGACTCCTCCTACACCTGCCACCCCTGGATTTCCTTTGGAGGCACCGTCATAGAACAATATATGCTTGTTTCTCTTTCTCTTCCGTTCGTCGAAATCCTCCTCTTCCTTCCGAATTTACCATGTTTCTTGTTTTATCTTGTTTCTTGTTTGTTGTGAGTGGTCCCTGATTTTGAAGCTTTTAATCCATTTTTCCTCTTCTAGCTCTAGGGGTCCCGAGTTCTTTTCTTTGCAGAAGTAGGGGGAAATTTCACCAAAGTAGGCCTTTACCTTTGTTGCTACTTGTGTTGGGTTACTTGTCGTCTCCCTAAAAATCATGTTATTCCGCTCTAGCTAGATCTTCCAAAGGATGAATTTTGGAAGTACTCTCTAGAGAGTGGAGAGTTGGCCCTTTTTCGTGGCCCAAAAGGGACGTTAGGAACTCCATTTTTGTAGTAGGATGGAGGTCTCTTGAGGTATATCAACGTTTCTTGTCTTCAACCCAACGACCAACTGCCATACCTCCTTGGAGTATGTGAATTGTAGGAGAAAATGGTTTGCGGTTTCCTCCTCTTGTGAATAGAGAGGACATCTGTACGAGCCTTCCCATCCTCTTCTTCTCAGTTTTTCTCCAGTTATAATACCTCTATGTGCCAAGGTCCATACAAAAATATCTATCTTTCGTATGTATTTGGAAGTCGAGATGGCTCTGCAGATTGTTGGGTCTGGTGGGACATGGGGGACTGTTGTGAGATTTTTATACCCTGCTACTGTTGTGTAGGCTTTGGAGAGTGCTCCCCAACATCCCTTGTCTTTTTTACCAACTTTTAAAAGGTATTTCCCTTGCAAAAAATCCATCAGATTGTTCCATTCCCCCTCAAGATCTGGAGATCTGTTGGTGGCTTCCCACCTGAGCCATGAATTTTCCTCATCTTCTTTCCAAATCAAAATGTCCCATAGGTTGTTTAAGTTTTGAGATCTCATCCAATATTTTATCTCGTCTAGTCCTTCCATCAAAATTATTGCCAGATCTCCTAGGATTGAGTCTTCCTATACCTTCATTTCCTTACCGTTCCCTGTTATCCAAGTGAGGTGAGTTCTAAAGATCTTTAGAGCCTTTAGACAAAAATTTAAAATAGGTGATCCTTTCTCCACAGTTGCTGGTTGATCTAGGCATTTTTTCCTCCGGCCTTGGAAGTACTTCTTCCAGATCATTTTTTTTCTCCAGGAGGGTTTTCCCGTAACAAGGTTCGAGAGAAGTTTGGCTCCTAAATATAATTTTTGGGAGTGGATGTCCTTGAAATGGAGGCCACCTTCTGAAAAGGGCTTAGTTACTTTTTCCCAGCTAATTAAATGCAATTTCCTCCCTTTTTTCTTCCCTCCTTCCCATAGGAACCTTCTGAAAAGCGCTTTGATTTTCTGGATCATGGTGGATGGGGCTAGTAACAAATAACTTTGGTAGATCGAGATGCTTGCTAAGACCACTTAAATAAGGAAAACTTTACATGCAATGTTTAGCCAGTTTTATCCCCATGAATTAATTCTTTCTTTTAACTTGTCTATCAACGAGCGCCATTGAGAAGACTTTGGCTTTGTTCTAAAAATTCGTACTCCTAGGTATTTAAATGCATCCCAATTTGTACAACCTTCCATTCCTAGGAATCTTGATATCTCCAACATTTCCCTTAGTGATATGTTCCATCCGTAGATCTTGCTTTTAAGCAGTTTTACTTCACTTCCTAAGATCTCTTTGTAAGCGTCGAGTTTCGCTTTAAATTTCTTTACTATATGTACACCTGCGCCTCCCAACAACAATGTGTCATCTGTGAATTGGGGATGGTTTATGTCTTTTACCCCCAGGGCTATTCTCATGCCCAGGATATTGTTTTGAATCTGGCCATGATCTAGTTGGAAGCTGAGCATTGAGGCTTGAATTGCATAGAGAAGCAGAGAGAGGGGATAGCCTTTCCGTAGGCCCCTAGAATATTGAAAGAACTTAGTTGCTCGACCGTTTACTATAGGGGTGATCTAGGGGGATCCAATGCAAGCTTTGATCCATTTTATAAATGTTATAGCAAAGCCAAAGTTTTCCTTGACTTTGAATACGAAATTATTCCTAGCTCTATCAAACGCATTTGCAAGATTGATCTTTATGATCATACCTTTGTATTTTCTTCGAATTCTTTAGTGCAGGGCTTCCTAGACTAGGATTATGTTGTCCACTATATTCCTTCCTTTAATGAATCCGCCTTGGTTCTCCGGATGATTGCAGGGAGAATTTTTTTAATTTTGTTGGCTATTATTTTTGTGAGGATCTTGTAGCTTGTGTTGCAGAGAGATATTGGCCAGAATCTTTGAAAACTTACTGCTCCTTTTTCTTTTGGTATAATATCTAGGAAAGACAAGTTTGTTCCTCCTATGTTGTTGCAATTTTGAGATTTCCTGATCAGTTTTATAAGGTCGATTTTTATAATATCCCAACAGTTTTGATAAAATCTTGCAGTGAAGCCATCTGGTCCTGGTGCATTATCTGGGCTCATCTGGTCGAGGGCCTATTTTATTTCTTGCTGGTTTACTTCCTTTACCAATTTGTTTTTGGCATCTTCTTGAATGACATTCAAAACTAGAGAGAGAGGGTAGGAGTTTGAGTCTATTAAGGACATTAGAGTCTCCGTGTAAAGAGTTTTAAAGGTTTCTGTCAAAACTTCATTTATGCCTTCAAAGTCTGATATAATTTGGTCTTGAACATGAATTTCATTGATTGTCTTGAACTGCTTTCTTCCCTCAGCTTGTTTGTGGAAGTAACTGGTGTTTTTTTCTCCTGCTTCGAGCTAGAGGCTTCTGGATTTATGTTGCCAGTAGCTCTCCTCCACTCTACAATCTTAATGCCATTTCCTTTGGAGGTGGTCCTCTTGTTGCAGAGTTTCTTGAGTTGTCTCATGTTCTTCCATTTCCAGCTGGTGCTTTTCAATTTGTTTTTGGGCATCTTGATGTATAATAATTGGATTCTTTTGGGTTTTTTCCCAGGATTGGAGCGATACCTTAAGCCTCCTCTGTTTTTCTTCCCAAACAAAAAAAGTTGATCCTATAACTTTATCATTCCATATTTTGGTAACCAAGTCCTGGAATCCTTCATATTGTAGCCAGGTTGGGCTAAATCTGAATGGGAGTGGCCCAATATTTCTATCATGTGAAACCTCTAACAAGATTGGCTTATTATCTGAAACATTGTGCAGAAGGATAAAATTTGATGGCATGAGGCCCAAGAGCATAAACGAGATTTGGATTAAAAACCTGTCTAGCCTGACTGCAATATGCCCCGGTCCTACTCTCTTGTTTGACCACGTTTATTTCCTCTTAGTTGGCTTGGCATCCTCTAGCTCCCATTCTGACATGATGTATTATACCCATTCGTGTGTTGGGTCTCACACAATGGATCCACCTTTTTTCTCAACCGCAACTAGTATCACTTTGAGATCCCCACCAATAATGATGTTTTCTAGGTCATTTGAGAGTAGAAAATCTTTAATTCAATCCCAACAGTTCCTTTTTTCATTCAATACGACCGGGACATATAGGTTGAAAAGACTTACCAGCCGACCCATTTCTTTGTTTAACAAACTGGTGTAGATCCAATGCATGCATGTTTCGGTTTTGATTAGGTCAAATATCATGGTGTCCTAGTGTGTTCCAAGACCTCCTGAGGCACCTATTGCGCTTACTGCTATTCCTTGGATTTTTTTCCATAGGGATTTTGTTTCTTGGAGGAAGTCTTGTTCCTCCATCTTGGTCTCCTGGATTAGAAGGAACTTGGTCTCTGACATTTTTATTATATCCTTGAGGGCTTCTTCCTTTATTCTGCTATCGAAACCCCTACAATTCCGGGATGTTAGCTTCATGATTTACCTTGGGGGGGATATGGGCTCCTTGACAAGCCCTGGAGTGTTTCCTTGTCATCCTGACATTCATCAACTATCTGATTGTTGGTTGCGAGCCACTGAGGATGTCTTTTTATGTCTTATTTTCTCTTTCTTCTTTCTTGGATTTCCTTCCTCTGCCTTCTTTTTTAGGACTGACAATGGATTCACTAGCGCCCTCGTAGTCACTGTCCGAGGAGACCTCTCCTGATTCCATGTATGGGCCTCTCCTTCTCAGCGAAAGTCTTTCCCTACCCCTCTTCCATTTCAGCTCCTGGTTTCTCTCGGGTTCCTGGGGGTGTCTTTTATTGTGTTTCTTTTTTAATTGGTTGGGCTTCCTTTGGCCCTTCAATGACCATTTTCTCCGAGGGTTCTTGTTGTAGTACTCTGAAACTATTATCTGCCTCTGCTTCTGGCCAATTTCCTTGCTTCTTGGAATGTGCAGGGATTTTATTTTCATTTCACTGTCCTTTAGCCTTGGATAGTGCTCTCCCTTTTCTAGCCTGTTACGAGCCTTGTCCATCTTCCTTCTCCTTGCTTGGGTTTTTGGGGAAATTTCTCTCAAAGTGGTTGTATTCATGTCATCCCCTGCATTTGAATGGTATTTGTTCATAGTCAAGCTTTTGGTAGTGCTTCCATTCTCCAACTTTTAAGTTGATTTCCTTAGGAAGGCCGACCTCTAGATCCACTTACACATAGATGTGCATGCAAGAGTATTGGTCTTTAGGGTCTGGTCTATCAATATATTTCCCTAGCCCATTCCCTATTGCTTGGAAAGAACTTGGGTTCCAACAGTGGATAGAGAGATTGGGTAGCCCAACCCAGACTGGGATGTCCTTGGGCACTTCCATTGCAGGATTGAAGCTTGGTGTCCAACGGTTCAAGTATAGCCCTTGAGTTCCCATAAAATATAGGCCATTCCTTAAGATGAGATCTTTGTCTTCCTGAGAGATGAATTCGAAGATGAAGAATCCTCTTCCCACCGCATAGAAAGTTACGTTGTTCTAGATTAACGGACGCCAGTTCCTTTGGATCCAGTTATTTGTAGATTTGGTTGATGGCCAAAGGCCCATGAATTTCCCTACCAATCCATGATCATACAAAGAGATTTCTACCCGCATAAGATGATCAAGAGGTAATTCAATCTTAGGGATCGAGTCAAGCTTCTTAATCAATTTAGGGGAAGCATCTAGGGGAAGCTTCTTGCCTTGGGTGGCCAAGAGCTTGCGGAAGGAGGCTGCAGTTGAAGGAGGGGATGGGGGCTCCCCTCCTCCCGAGGATACCATTGTTGTAGCTGAGACGCTTCAGATTTGGAACCTTAGGCGGTCCTCAAAGAAACATTTTTTTTCGAGACATCTCATGATACTTCTATTGTTAGAAGTAAATTTTCTCGCCATTAAGTTATTCATTAAATGTTCCAAAACAATTTATATTGCAAATTAATAATGAAGAGAAATCAATTATTAGAATTTTTCAGTTTCAATATAATAAACTTATAATATAAATAAACATCACATTTTAAATTTTAACTTATATTTTTGTTAAAAGGATTGATTGTTTTCTTATTTTAAGAATATCAAATTTCTTCTTTCAACACTCATTAATAATAAACAAATGAAATTTATTATAATAATAAAACTCTATACTTTTTCCAATTCACTATATTTTATCTAAACAATAATATTTAAATCTTCAAACTTTGATGCTTTTCTCTAAATCCAAAATTTATTCAAAAAACTTAATACTACCTTGATAAATCATTCAATCTAATAAAATAAGGAAAATTAAAAGATGTCTATTTTTTTATGCTAATTTTATCATTGATAAGTAATCATAAATTTATTTCAATAATTTTATTTTTTTTAAATCTTATTTAAATTTTCAATGAGAAACAAATATTTTAATGTTTTTGAAATGTTCCCACACAAATATTTTAATGTCTTTGAAGTGCATTTTAATGTGTTACAATCTTATATCTTTAATTAACATTCTAAAAACACATATTATGGTAAGACATATTTATGTTTTATTTACTATATTCCAGACATATAACCATTGAATTTAGTTTTTCTTTAATATTATTATTTTCAAAATTTTACATATATTGCTATATATATAGAGTTAACAAAAAAATTACAATACCATCCAATTTAATTTTTCTTTAATATTACTATTTTCAAAATTTTACATATATATATATATACTAGCAACAACCACATTAATGTAAAAAGTGGTTGATATATCAACCACTTTTTACATTAATGTGGTTGTTGCTAGTTGACGGCCATCATGCATCGCCACAACCATAAACATATTTTGATACAATTTAAATGTAATATTTAAATATTATTTAGTAGTTAGTTATTATTTAAAATAAAATAATAAAATAATTTAATTAATATTCATATAAAATTAAATAATTTAATAATAATAAATTATAATTTAATTATTAAATAAAAATAAATTATTATTTCTTTATAAAAAAATATTAAACAATAAATCATTTATTAGAAATTGATTATTTAATTATAGAAAATTAATTAATTAGAAATTATATAATAATATTTATTAATTAATAATAATTAATTTATTAATTTTCAATTGATTATAGATACTAAAATTAATATTAAATAAAAAGTATTTATAAATTAGAAAATAATATAGAGAAATAAAAAAATTAATAAAAGATAAATGCATTATTAAAATAATACAATAATAATGGAAAAAATACATTTATATA
>ML793913.1:851523-861786 GCA_009831015.1 Picea engelmannii
GAGCTTCTTCAAAAGAATGCGGCTCTCCAACAATTAACATAACACTTGACACAAAATAACATAGTCTTCATGCATGATTGCTATTCTTCTCTTCTTTGTTTCTTTAGTTTCCACAATTTTCCTAGCAAAAATTGGTGATAACGTATTAGGTTCTTCCACTTGATATTGAAGCGTTAGATTGTCCACAACTCCTCCATCATAATCCTCATCACAAGAACATGCACTTATTCCTATTTAGTTTTAACAAAATCATAAAATCATGGATTAGAAAACATTTGAGAGTTCACATGGTTATATAATTTATAATCATTTTGTATTTTGTAATATTCAATAAAAAGATTTACAATTAAAAAGTCTAAATATAAAAAGATTTTTAACTAAAAACTTTAAATATAAAAAAAATTATATATTAAAAGACTTTTAACTAAAATATTTTGATTATTAGTCCAATTATAACTATTTTTTTTCATAAAATGTAAGGAAAATGTAAAAATCCCATAAGACTTTTGTTTTTTAAAAACACAACTATATTAACTAGCTCATCATATGCCCTTTTTTTGTGTATCATAGGGAATCATTATTTATGTTCTTATCCCATTGTCATCACAATATTTCATGAGCATTTTATGTAAGTATTTAGAAAATCATTGCACACAAAAAACTTGTTCTACTTATTTTTTATTATTCAATTAAATCACATATTATACATGATTTTTCCCCAACTACACAACTACAAACATAAATATGATCTAATAGTTGGATAAAATATCTCACAAAAATCTATATCTAATAACATTCTCAATAATAGAATTTCACACTAAACACAAGACAAGTAGCAGTTAGTTACTCCAACACCCTCCCTTAATGAGTACTTGGCTTTGATATCTCATCTTTTTCATCTCTATCTGGTATAGTATTCATTAACATCTCTATTGATGCAGGAGAATCCTTGGGCTCGAACAATCCGCATCACCAAAAAATATTTCTATTATGGAAATTATGCAATAAGTCGAATAAGGATTGTGTTAGTGGTCCATTTTATTTAGTTAGTTTTCTATGAATACAAACGAATGTTAATCATGCAACTACTCATGTGTATGATGAAACACGTGTTTAAACTTCTGCTAAAAATCATGATGAAACACGTGCTGAAACTCCGGTGTATGGTGGAATTTTACAAGTGTCGCAATGTTTCTTCATTTTCAACATTGTGACCACACACGTTTGACTTTGCAATGCTGATATTATTCATGATGAGTTGCAACCACGTGATGGGAATGTTCCTACACCCAACATAAGTTTTTTAATGCCAAGAAGAAGAAGAATTGCCAGGCGGTTTTGGTAATTGTACGTTTGTGGAAATAGAAGGAGAATTGATTCAATGGCGAAGGGAGGAGTTTAAAGAGGCATGGATGCAATGGAGAAGGGGTTGGTGAACCATGAGTTAGGGGCATTGTGGAAGGGGGACTGGAGAGAAGGATTCTGGGTTGGGCAAGAAAGAAGGAAGGGAGAAACATAGTTTGAGCCCACACATGCATACCATTACCCTATGAGTGATTTTGTAGTGGTTTTTCTCCACACAAGAAACCATTCAAGATAGTATTTTAGCCAGGGAAAGATTTAATGTAAACTATGTTATCTGCATTGAATCAATAAAGGAATGGTGTTCCATTTCATGGGTTTTCTGGTGCTTAAGTTTCCAATTGATTTCCTTATTATTTCACAACAGTATATCTATGTTTCTCCACTGTGTATTTTGTAGTAGGGTGCATGCTGTAATTGTTTGTGTGTTTCAGTTCAACCCTTTGTGCATCAGGTGGTATTAGAGAAAGTACACTCTTATATTATTACGTTAGTGTTCTTGTAATGGGTAGAGAATACCCTAATTCTGCTGGTGTTTCAACCAAAGTGTTGAAGAAATAGTAGGTGTCTCAGCATATGGATTGAGGCTGTAGATTGTAGATAGGATTCGAAATACCAAGAGACTTGGAAGAATTACACCCAGAATGAGAGGAGCAACACATGGAGGTGGAAGAAATTGAGAACTTTAAAAGTTACAGAGAAGATTAAAGGAATTAGAACACAAAAGATATGGAGATGTTGAGACAAATTTTGACTCTGAAGATGAGAGTGAGATTGAACAAAATATTGAGGATGTAAACCCAATAGAGTGCTTGATATCCTATCTAAGTAGCAAAGGTAGTGTGGAGGTCATTTTTTAATGCTATGATGGAATCTTGAATGCTAAAACTCTTGTATACTGGATATGAGAGCTCAAGACATATTTTGAAGATGAGAATGTTCATGATCCAAACTGAGTTCGATTTTCTATCACAAAGTTGAAAGGACACACTTCCCTTTGGTGAGACATCCTACAGAAATATAGAGTTGATAATAAGAGGGAAAATATCAATAATTGGAAGAATATGGTGAGTAAGATTGATGCAGGAGCATCTCAAGCGAGCCAGCGGAGAGATAAAGGACAGCTGGAAAAGCACCCAACACAAATTTTGAAAATGTCTTAAAGTAATTAATGAGGCCACCAAGTGGAGGCACACTTGTAAAATGTAAATGGACCTTGAGCGATTCTCTCTCGTCCTTAGTAGGTGGAAGGCATTTATGGTAGTTAATGCAAGTAGATAGAATTTAATTCTAGATTTGACAATTTAGAATGAGAGAGGGAAATGGGATATAGACACCCTCATTGTGTAATTGTAACACAGAGGGATATTAGGCAATAGAAGTGAGCATAGAGCATAGAAGGGGAGAAGGAGAGAGTTGTGTAGTTGAACTCCATATACAGAAGTTCTGAATTAATATAAGAAGGCTTTGATTTAGACTCATGGTGTTCATATATTCTTTGTGTATGCATTTTGAATGTTATGCTCATGAGTGTTTTACTCTTTCTGTCATGCAATTGATTTTATGCTATGTATGAATTATTTATTGTTGAATGTTTGAAATCTGAGAGAGAGTAAGGGAAATGAGTTTCAATTGTGGAGAAATAATTTCTGCAAGGAGTGCAGTTAAATTGTCCGCAAGGAGTGCACCGATAAAGTGTTTAGAGGTTTGTCTCTGAAAGCTTAGGACACATAGCTTTGTTCTCATTCCCTCAGAAGTGCAGTTGGGCACAGGAGTCGTGCAAGGTGTGCACAGGCTGAGTATAGTTTCAGGTTTGGTGACCTGGATGATTGGTTGAGAGACTATTGTTGTAGGAGTGCGTAGAGTCAAAAGGAGTTCAACAATTGAAGGTGTTTGAAGGTCTGCTGCAAGGAGTGCGAGAAGGAGTTTTCTAAAAGACTCAAATTCATGGGGAGCTCAGAAGGATTTGAACCTTCGAAGGGGTCGATGGAAGGCAAGAGGCCGAGTACCTGGAAAATTTGAAGGAAGGCGTAGCGACGTCGACCGCAGGAGGATAACATCCGAAGAGTGAGAGATACTTTGTTTAGTTCGTGTAGAATTTCTCAAGGGAAGAATGAATGGTACGAATTCTTTGAGGAGAATTCGCGAAGTCCCGTGAGCCATTAGATCTCACGAAAGAGCAGGGGAGTTACGACGAGTATTCCCAAAGGTTCTAAGATCAGGAGGAGTAGAGCCATAGATCCAAGCCACAAGAGCCGTTGGATTTACCCATGAACTTCTATTTCAGGTTTTCGCGAGTGGAAGTCCCGTAATTTTAGCAACAGGACTCGCAAAATCACAAAACGTGAAGTCCCGAAGGCCAAAAGGATTGTGTGGGCCCCAGAACTTGCAGGGTGGACAGGTGGCACACTATCGACACAGAGTCAAACTCTGTTGACCATTTTGGGGTTTCATGGGGCTAAGTCCCAAATTATTTGCATTAGGATTCGCGATATCGCAAAGTCCGAAGTCACAACAGAGTGAGAGTTCGTTGAAAGGTCAAAGATTGTGAGCGCATAGAAGTTTCGGTAAATCGTGTTTCAGGAATCGCGAGAACAATTAGCTTGACATCACGATCGTCAAAATCGCGATAAGGAGAAATCCAAAAGAGGAAGAGGAAAGGTCAAGCATTGACGGTTTCAGGTTTTCAGAGATTGAGAGACAAGGCGCTTGACGACTGGATTCACGAAGGTACAAAGTCTGACCTCCCGAAGTATAAGGGGGGATTTCTCGAATTTAGTTGTGGGTGTAGATTTCCCGAAAGGGAAATAGAAGAGCATTTGCCGAAATATCTTCGAGACAACGTAAGGGAAAAGTTCCTGTGTACATGGACCTTCCGACCTATGGATTGAGGAGGGCTAAGTCAGTTTGGTATCAGAGCCCAAATAGGTTCTTTGCTTTCTGTAGCAAGGAAAAAGAAAATTCACCATGCCACCGAGAAGAAGGGACAAACAAAATCCTGATCCACTAGAGGAGAGGGAAATGCCAAGAAGAAGAGGTAGGCAGATGAATGATCCAGCCATGGAAAAAGAAATGTGTGATTTACGCGCCAGACTTGAAGACATGGAGACAACACAGAGACACACAGTTAGTGTTGGGGATCTTAGTGATTCCGAAAGTGAAATTGAGGCTGAACTTGAAGAAGAAGAAGTTGCAGTCGAAGATGCAGCAAACAAACGCTTGATTAGGGCTATTGCAAGAATGGGTGCAAGAGAGAAGATGGAAATTCCAGTTTATGAGGGAAATATGGATGCAGAGGAGCTTCTATATTGGATTAGAGCTCTGGACATGTACTTTGACTATGAATATGTCGAAGAGGACAAGAAGGTCAAGCATGTTGTCACAAGATTGAAGGGACATGCAGCATTGTGGTAGGATGAACTACAAGCTGACAGATGCTGCAAAGGCAAGCAGAAGATCAAAATATGGGACAGAATGATCGCAAAGATGAAGGTGAAATTCATCCCCAGAGATTATCAAATTACACTATTAAGGAGAATGCAGAACCTGAGAAAGAAGTTGATGACAGTGAAAGAATACACTGAAGAATTCTATAGATTGAACATTAGGGAAGGTCATCGGGAAACCGATGATGAAAAGGTTGCCAGATACATGAATAGCTTGAGATACGACATTTAGGATGAGATGAGCATGATAACCATTCGAACGGTGGAAGATGCTTATCAAATGGCTCTAAAAGTTGAAGAGAATCTGAGCCGAAAATAGGGTCAAAGAGGCCAAGGCAGAAGTCAGCCCAAAGGAAAATCAGTTGGCCCAAGATAAATATCAGAAGCCTAAGGAGGACTGGAAGAAACCTCAGACTCGAACTGAGAGAGGTGGAAGCTCACAATGAGGGAAATATGCTGAACAGAGAGGGTAGCATACTGAACAGAGAGGAGATTATGCTGATAATAATATTTTTCCTCATACCAGAGGTAGAGGAAGAGGAAGAGGTGGAGTAATAACATGCTTCACATGTGGAAATAATGGGCACAAGTCTTACGAGTGTCCAGAAAAAAAGAAAGAAGGAGGAGAAACTCACATCGCCGAAGCAATGAGGCGAGATGTTGAGACAGAAGATGCTGAAGGTGGAATATCATTGATGATGCAAAAATCTTTTTTGACACCAGAGAAGGAGGTGGAGAGTTCAGTCCAAAGAAATAGACTTTTCCGGACTTCTTGCAAAACCAAGGATAGGGTATGCAAGGTCATTGTTGACAGTGGTAGAAAAAATAATCTCGTTTCTACAGAGATGGTAGAAAAGTTGGAGCTGGAGACGATTGATCATCCAAGCCCATACAGAGTTTCGTGGCTACAAAAAGGACATCAGGTAACTGTCACTAAACAATGTTTACTTGAATTTAAGATAGGAGGATATAATGATAAGATACTCTGTGATGTTATTCCCATGGATGTTTCTCATCTATTGCTGGGTAGACCATGGCAATATGACAGGAATGTGATTCATGATGGGAGAATGAACACATACACCCTGGAAAAGAATGGGAGGACTCCAAAAGAGTGTTGTCGGATTTCCAAAAGACATTTCAAGTGAAATGCGATGCAAGTGGATTTGCAATAGGGGAAGTCTTGAGTCAAGAGGATAGGCTGATAGCATACTTCAGTGAGAAGTTGAATGAAGCAAAAGTGAAATACTCCACTTATGATAAGGAGTTTTATGCTATTATACAAGCATTGAAGAAATGGAGACATTACTTGATCCCAAAAGAGTTTGTCTTGTATAGTGACAATCATGCATTGCAATTTGTGAATCAATAGGAAAAGTTGAATCAGAGACATGTTAAATGGGTTGAATATATGCAAAATTTCACTTTTGTGATTAAACATATTTCTGGTACTGCTAACAAAGTTGTTGATGCTTTGAGCAGGAAGTGTTTTTTATTGCAGGAGTTCAAAGTCAAAACATTGGGTTATTACATGGATGAATCAGATTTTAAGGAGGCATATGAAGTAGTTGAGAATCCAATTCTTAGAGATAGAAGCCAATGGAAAAAATACATGATCCTGGAAGGACTATTGTTTAAAGGTAATCAACTTTGTATTCCAAAATGCTCCATGAGGGAGAATTTGCTGAAGGAGAAACACAGTGGAGGATTAGCAGGACACTTTGGTCACGACAAGATGTTCGCAAAATTGAATGAGTCATATTTTTGGCCGGGAATGCGAGTAGACGTCAAGAGGTTCATGGAAAGATGCAAAATTTGCCATCATTCAAAGGGAAGGAAGCAGAATGCAAGGTTTTATCAACCATTGCCCATACCTGAGAGGCTGTGGGATGCAATTAGTATGGATTTCATATTGGGGTTTCCAAGAACACAAAGAGGTTTTGACTCAATCTTTGTGGTGGTAGATAGATTTTCCAAGATAGAACACTTCATTCCATGTCAGAAGACTAGTGACGCAACTCACATTGTGAATTTGTTTTTCAAAGAATTCATTTGACTTCACAGCTTACCAAGGAGCATAGTTTCAGATTGAGACACTAAGTTCATAGGACACTTTTGGAGGACCTTATGGAAGAAGCTGGGAACTAAATTGTCATTTATTTTAGCTTATCATCCTCAGATGGATGGATAGAAAAAAGTGGTGAACATAAGTCTAGGAGACTTGCTGAGAAGCCTGGTGACAGAACACCGTAGGCAGTGGGACAACATATTACCACAGGTGGAGTTTTCTTATAATGACTCAGTTAATAGAAGCATGGGGTAGAGTCCATTTCAGGTTGTCTATGGCATGCAGCCGAGAGGAATTTCTGAGTTGAGGGATTCATAACATACATCAATTAGGATCACTAGTGCAGAAGATTTCGCAGAAGTGATGAAGGAACTTCACAGCGAGATGAAGGAGCGATTGCAGAATTCGAGCCAGAAATATAAGCGGAGAGTAGATCAACACAAGAGACAAATTCAATTTGAGGTTGGTGATTTGATTCTGGCACATTTAAGAAAGGAAAGGTTCCCGAAGGGGACATATAACAAACTGAAGATGAAGAAGACCAGACCATGTAAGGTCTTGAAGAAATTTGGAGCAAATGCTTATGAGATTGAATTACCTGATGGGATAAGAATTTCTCCGATATTCAATATATCAGATTTGTACCCATATAAAGCTGAGGAAACAGGGATAGGAAATGAACAACCAGAAGTCCAGTGGACAAAGTAGATGCCAGTTGTAGAAAATCCATAGATGGAGTGCATACTGGACAAAAAAGTGAGCAAGAAGACTAGGTAGAAGCTATACTTTGAATATTTGGTCAGGTGGAAAGGCCATCCAGTTGAATATGCCAGTTGGGAGAACGAAGCAGAGATCCAAAGGCATGGACACATCGTAAACGAGCTCATGGACAGGAGCCCATGAAAATTTGCAAGCCAGGGAGTATGATGCAAGAGCATCTCAAGTGAGCCAGTGCGGAGATAAAGGACAGCAGGAAAAGCACCAAGAACAAATTTTGAAAATGTCTTAAAGTAATTAATGAGGCCACCAAGTGGAGGCACACTTGTAAAATGTAAACATACCTTGAGCAATTCGCTCTCATCCTTAGGAGGTAGAAGGCATTTATGGTAGTTAATGCAAGTGGATAGAATTTAATTCTATATTTGACAGTTTATAATGAGAGAGGGAAACGTGATATAGACACCCTCCTTATGTAATTGTAACACAGAGGGATATTAGCCAATAGAAGTGAGCATAGAGCATAGAAGAGGAGAAGCAGAGAGTTGTGTAGCTGAACTCCATGTACAGAAGTTCTGAATTAATATAAGAAGGCTTTGATTCAGACTCATGGTGTTCATATATTCTCTGTGTATGCATTTTGAATGTTATTCTCATGAATGTTTTACTCTTTCTGTCATGCAATTTCTTTTATGCTATGTATGAATGATTTCTTGTTGAAGGTTTGAAATCTGAGAGAGAGTAAAGGAAATGAGTTTCAATTGTTTCTCTATCTGAGCAAGAATTCCTGCAAGGAGTGCAGTTAAATTGTCCGCAAGGAGTGCATCGATAAAGTGTTCAGAGGTTTGTCTTTGAAAGCTCAGGAGAGATAGATTTGTTCTCATTCCCTCAGTAGTGCAGTTGGGCACAGGAGCCATGCAAGGTGTGCGCAGGCCAAGTATAGTTTCAGGTTTGGTGACCTGGATGATTG
Source organism: Picea engelmannii (assembly GCA_009831015.1). Classification (NCBI taxonomy): domain Eukaryota; kingdom Viridiplantae; phylum Streptophyta; class Pinopsida; order Pinales; family Pinaceae; genus Picea; species Picea engelmannii. Next base: position 860,087 of record ML793913.1, read on the forward strand.
GTTGAGAGATTGTTGTTGCAGGAGTGCGCAGAGTGAAAGGGATTTCAACACTTGAAGGTGTTTGAAGGTCTATCGCAAGGAGTGCGAGCAAGATTTTTCTGAAAGACTCGAAGTCATGGGGAGCTCAGAAGGATTTGAACCTTCGAAATTGTCGAAGGAAGGAAAGAGGTTGAGTACCTGGAAAATTTGAAGGAAGGCGTAGCGTCGTCGACCGCAGAAGGATAAGTTTCAAAGAGTGAGAGATACTTTGTTTAGTTTGTGTAGAAGTTCTCAAGGGAAGAACGGATGGTCAGAATTCTCTGAGGAGAATTTGCGAATTCCTGTGAGCCGTTAGATCTCACGAAATAGCAGGGGAGTTACGGCGAGTATTCCCAAAGGTTCTAAGCTCAGGAGGAGTAGAGCCATAGATCCAAGCCACACGAGCCATTGGATTTACCCTTGAACTTCTATTTCGGGTTTTTGCGAGTGGAAATCCCGTAATTTTGGCAAAAGGACTCGCGAAATCATGAAACACGAAGTCCCGAAGGCTAAAAGGACTGTGTGGGCCCCAAAACCTATAGGTTGGATAGGTGGCACACTATCAACATGGAGTAAAACTCCGTTGACCATTTCTAGGTTTCGTGGGGATAAGTCCCGAATTCTTTGCATTAGGATTTGCGATATCATGAAGTCCGAAGTTCTGACAGAGTGAGAGGCCATTGAAAGGTCAAAGCTTGCGAGGGAATTGGAGTTTCGGTAAATCAGGTTTCAGGAATCGCGAGAATGATTACCTTGACATCGCGACTGCCAAAATCGCGATAAGGAGAAATCCGAAAGAGGAAGAGGAAAGGTCAAGCGTTGACTGTTTCAGGTTTTCGGAGATTGAGAGACAAAGCGCTTGACCACTGGATTCACGAAGGTACGAAGTCCGACCTCCCGAAGTTTAAGGAGGAATTTCTCGAAGTAAGTTGTGGGTGCAGATTTCCTGAAAGGGAAATAGAAGAGCATTTTCCAAAAGCTCTTTGGGCTAGCGTAAAGGAAAATATCCTTTGTACATGGACCTTCCGACCTGCGGGTTGAGGAGGGTTGCGTAAAATATTAGGGAAAATTTATTTCCTGTGTATTACCAACAGAATGTTTTTAGACAAGTGAAGAATCTGAGGAAAAAATATACTCATCTGCGTTAGTACACTGAAGGATTTTTTCAGGTTGTCACTTAAATCAGGGATAAGGAGCCAAAGTATCAGTGTGTGGATAGATACATGAATGGAATAAAGTATACAATCTAGGATGAGATGAGTACGCATTATTTTCGTACTTTAGTTGAAGCTTACCAAGTTTCCATGAAGGTGGAGGAGAAATTTGACAAGAAAAACCAACAAAAGTTAAGGGGAAGAGGTCCACGAGGAATAGGCAGAACAAACATTTCTAAGGAAATGGCAAGGAAGAGGAATCGATAGGTAGCCAAAGTTCCATAGGAAATGGAGCTAGTAGAGGTAGAGGATTCATAAGAGGAAAGGGGAAGTTTGTAATTACTTGTTATAGATGTGGAGTTGAACATCACAAAGCCTTGGAATGCCTAGGAAAGTTAGGTCTTAGTAAAAGAGGTGATTCTAGAATGCAGGTTACCATGGTAGGTGATGAATAAGTGGTTGGATAAGATGTGGTTGTGCTTCCACAAAAAAAAGGTTGAGAACTGAATGTTTCAAATAATTTTACTT